>JAJPUD010000665.1:521908-542498 GCA_023553655.1 Myrmecobius fasciatus
CTCTCTCTCTCTCTCTCTCTCTCTCTCTCTCTCTCTCTCTCTCTCTCACACACACACACACACACACACACACACCAACAACCTCATGCAAAACAAATTTCCATCTTATTAGAGCCTTTTCTTTTTCAATTCCTAGTATCTTTCTTATTGCATGTTATCTTTCATTATCTTTAGTCTGCAGTTTATTTTTTGTATATTTTGTATATTTGTTAAGGGAAAAAAAAAACAACCACGATAGTAATAGACTAGAGTAGAATTTTCAGTGACCTCTTAGAACTAATTGCACAAATTTGCTCGTACTAGATGTGGTTCCTTAGTGTAACACCCATTAACATAAAATCCAGAAAGAAGAAAAGACTAAAAATCAGGCTGAAAAAGGCTCTTTTCTTTGTTACAATTGAATGAAAACTAAAGAGAAAATGATCACCCCAGACTTAGTGAAATTATCTCTTATTTTCTGAAGAAGTTGCATAGAAAGAACAGCATTTGCTGCTTTGTTTTATTTTTTCATGCTGCTAGACTCAAGGACACCATAAAAAGTGGCCCATGTACAACAACTTACAATACTCTAGGCTACAAGAATACCCCAAATCTTGAGTCTCATCATCCTTACTGAAGCTGATGATTTATTCAAGAAACATATATAGGAAACAAGGGAGAAATCATGGCCTGTGTGACAATCATCAATGTGTTCTTCCTGAGTAAATTTAGATTTTAATCTGTGATACACCACTTTGAACATTCACCAAATTCTGCTTTCTAGGCAAGTAAGAGAAGGATTGACAAATGAACAATTTGCTTCTACTCTTTGGTTCTCCATTTCCTCATCTGAAGCAGCTCAGTGCAGCAGATAGTTCTGGAGTTCAAATCCTGGCTAGTTTCTAGCTGTGGGCAAATAAATGTCAGCCTGAGTTTCTCTACCTGTAAAATAGGGATAACAATAGCACTAATCCCATAGAGTTATTGTCATGATTAAATGAGATAACATAAATAAAATGTTTCTCAAACCCTAAGGTGATATGTAAATGTTACTTAATAGTAGCTATAAAATGATAGGTTGACTGATTATCCATTTAATTCCCTTCTAGGTGTAATGCTGTCCTTCACTCTAGGTAGAAAATGTACTTTGAAAAAAAAAATTAGTCTGTCTTCCAGGAGATTCATGTGTGACAAATACCAACATCCAGTTTAGTAGATACAAAACTCCCACAAAACTTGTAGAGATGGACAATCCAAAAAGGATAGCATTGATAGGTGCAAGAAAAGATACAAGCAGAAAATTGATTACATATGTAAAGTATTCATATAAGCTTCATGAAAGCAAGAGACACATTTCTGTCTCCTGCAACACCAAGTACAGTGCCCTGCACACTATATACCACTACTATTGAATGAATGCAATAAAATGAAAATTAGAGTGGTGGGAATGATTGTAATTTATATGCTTTAGGGTATAATAAGAGAAATTTATACTTTCCCTTTGAAAAAAATAAAGAGAAAACACAAAGGAGACAAAAGAATTAAGGGTCTTTGAAGCAGAGATTTTTAGGACCTTGACCCTGTTTCAAAATGTAGTGACCTAGGTCAATGACTTACCCTGCTTGGAGTACTCTGTTGGTCAAAGTCCAATCCTGGACTCCTCTTTATTAGGTCTTGGGGGAAGTTTATACTTTTGAAAGTCGATGAAGAGCTCCTATGCCAAAGTCTTCATATAATCCCAATAGTCAGTCATATTTTGGGCCATTTAAAAAGCATTCAACCCTGGACTGTGGTTTCTGGCAGCTCTCCGTCTTTTCCAACCTTTGCCTTTCCATACAAGTCATTCCCCAATTGATAAATGGTCAAAGAATACAAATAAGCAGTTTTCAGAAGAAATCAAAGCTATCTGTAGCCTTATGAAAACATGCTTTAAATCACTACCGATTAGAGTAATGCAAATGAAAATAACTCTGAGTTACTACTTCATATCTACCAGATTGGCTAATATAACAGGAAAAGAAAATACAGAATGTTGAGTGAATGTAGGGAAATTAGGACACTAAAAAACACTATTGATTTGTGAACTGATACAACCATTCTAAAGAGCAATTTGAACTATGCCCAAAGGGCTATAAAACCTTTGATTCAGCAAAACCACTGCTAAATTGGTAATCCAAAGAGATTTTTTTAAAGGATAAAACATGTACAAAAATATTTATAGTAGCTCTTTTTGTGGTAGCAAAAAATTGGGGAATGGCCAAACAAGTTATGGTATACAAATGTAATGGGATATTATTTGTGCTATTAAAAATGATGAGTAGGATGATTTCAGAAAAATCTGGAAAGACTTATAAGACCAGATGCATTATGAAGTCAGGAGAGCAGAACCAGGAGAACACCATGCACACTTAAAAGCGATATTGTAGGATGATCAACTGAAAACAATTCAGCAATACAGTGATCCAAAATAGTTCCAAAGGATTTATGATGAAAAATGCTATCTATCTATCTCAGACAAAGAACTGATGGAATTTGCCAGATGAGAACCAGTATTATATAGAAAGTTATACATAATTTTTCATAAAAATCTTTACATATCCGTACTTTTTACATTTTACCTGTCTGAAAAAATTTTCCACATCTACTGTTAATATGGAATCTTTGACAGTATTGTATTTTTAAAACATCAAAGCAAAATTCACAGTATGAGTACATTTCCATTAAATCTAATCATCCTTACCCAAACTATGCCAGATATATTACTTTAATATATTCAACACTAAATTCTGTAAATAAAATGAAATTCACATCAAACTCTCCCTCTCCCCCCCAAAAAAGGAAAGAAAATTGTGATAACAGACACAACCTAAATTTGTTTTTTGAGAGATTTAAGTTCTAGTTCTTGAAGGATCATATATTCAGTAGCTCAAGTTTAAAAGCCCTAACACAAGTATGTTACAGATAGTTATGTCAATAGTGATATTAATTCTATCAGTTTTCAGTAGGAGTCAACAATGTTACCCTATGGCCTCTACCCCAAAATTTTCACTACACTGAGGGGAAAAAAGATCCCATAAAACAAAATCAAAACAAGTATCAATCCAAACTTCTAGTGCATCTGATAAAATGTTAGCAAATGAATGCAAAACTAAAGAAATAAAATAAACTATTGCAGGAAGAACTATATAATGTTTAAAGGTTTATTTTACTTGCTTGCATCTCTGTCCCTTTTTTTTTTTTTAACTGAAGGATGATTACCAATATCTCCGGTAGCCTGAATGTGCAAAAATCTTCAGAATAAGAATACCATAATTGCTAAATATCTTTTACTGTGAATAATAATTTTCTCTTTTCCCACCAATTATAAACATTTTATCCTTCAAAATATAGCTTTCTGGAGATGCATTTCTTATAGAAATTCAAACCTTTACATGGATAGTTAGCTCTTTGGGCAAATTTTATTCTTCATACTTGCCATGAACACCTGCTGTCTGACAAAGGAGAAAGATATGAACTGATGGAATCTGAAAGTAGATTGAAGCATACTTTTTTTTAAAACTTTATTTTTCTTTCTTTTTTTGTGGGGAATCTGTTTTCTTTCACAGTGTAACTAATATGGACATGTGTTTTGCATGATTGCATTTGTACAATCTGTGTCAAATTGCTTTCCTTTTCAATGGGAGAAAAAGAGAGAAAGAAAAATTGGAACTCAAAATTTAAAAAAGTTTTAAATATAATTGGAAAAAAACAAAATATGTATATATTTTTAAGAGGGTGGAAGGAACGAGATCATGTTATCATCCAGCCCCCTGAATCAAAGAAAATTCTCCTGATCACAAAGAGTCTGATTATGAAAAGGATTTTTGTTCCAAAGTTCACTTTTCCACCAGGAAAAACAACTGAAAGGTTAAGAAAGAACAAGTATTGCTTAGACTCTTCTCAAATGTTTATTTTAGGGTTTAGAGCAAACAAAAACTTAAGTCCCATGGGAAAATTTAACCTCTTCAACAGTAATTCTCTGGCATTAAAAGATTTTGTGTCACCTTAAATATAATGTTTATTACTATAAATCTGCAACCTACAGGCATATGGTCTTTTTTAAAAAAATAAATTCTAGAAAATTACTCATCTCAAGTTTAAAAACATATCTGCAGTTTTCTCTAGATAAGGTTGAAAGTAAAAGATATTTTTCAGTCTTTCTTTTTCCTAGGTTAGGTATTTTTATTAAGGGAATTCTGGATTCTGATAGTCATTTTAGGTAAAAGGGGCAAGGTTTTTGTACTCCTAGTTGTATATCTGTAGAATGGGATGGAAATGGGCCTGTTCTTGTTAAGAATAATATTAAGGAGGCAGGTGAGAAGGCATTAGGTGTAGCTGATGAGTTGTGCATTTGTCAATAAACATTTATTAAGCACCTACTCTGTGCCAGATCCTGGGGCTACAGAAAGAAGCAAGACAGTCCCTACTCTTATTGAAGATGAATTCCCTGATGGGGTTGTTGAGCACAGTAATCATTGAGATTCACTGGACTACCTTTATGTGTTTTCAACTATAATTTTCTGAGAAGTTGCATGTGAACTGTAATGCACCAAAACATTAAAAATAACATGTATATAACACTTAAATGGTTATCACTTCATCAGAATGATTTGGGATTGAGATCTGATGATCAGAGGGGAATCTTTAAAATTTTTAAACTTTAATAACTGATATATTGCATTTCCCCAGCAAAGCTGTCACTTTTTTTTAGCAGCTGTGTTAATGTCTAATAAAATGCCAAGGTTTAATCGAGTGGTTCCTGTTTTTTTTTTAAATACTGTCATGATATGATATTATCCCTCACCCAGGAGAAAAATAGAATTAAAGAATAGTCTTTATAGATTACACATATCAACCAAAGCAGGAGTTTTATATGTAAAAACATTTAACTGAAAGAAAGTAAGAAGACTTTCGGCAAAACTTTGAGGAAAGAGCTTGGCCTGGGAAATTTGATTGTTCTTCTAAGTAGAAGCTTTTGAGCTTAGTGACTCAAAGATTTTTTTCATAGTTCTTTTAGTCAAAGAGCATAGAATCACAGAAATTAGAGAAGAATTCAACTCTAGACATCTAATCCAAGGGTTCTTAATTTGAGGTTGATGAACTTGGCTTTTAAAAATTATATTGCTAACTATTTCAATACAGTTGTAGTCCTTTGTGATCCTATGTATTTTATTTAATGCATTTAAAAAATTATTTGAAGATAGGGTTCATAGGCTTTACCAGAAGGTCAAAAGAGTCCATAACCACAAAAGGTTAGGAACTCCTGTTCTAATCTTCATTTTAGAGAGAAGGAAATGAAGGACTTCATGACATTCAGCCAATTAGTGAGGACCTCAGGACTCCTGAGATGAGATTTAGTATTCTTTCAACCACAAGCTAAGTGGATCTTTGCCCTGTTGGTGGACAGGAAAACTTAAGTGAGAATGATGGAGAATTTCTAAGATAGGACTTTGATCTTATGCTGCTTTTGTCTTCTCAAGTTTTTTTTTTTAAACCATATAATAGTACTTTGAAAAGTTAATGAGGGGCAGCTAGGTGGCACAGTGGATAGAGCACCAGCCCTGAAGTCAGGAGCACCTGAGTTCAAATTTGATCTCAGACACTTAACACTTCCTAGCTGTGTGACCCTGGGCTAGTCATTTAACCCCAGTTGCCTCAGGATAAAAAGAGAAGTAGTGAATACCTGTACTATCTAATCTCATAAGGTTGTGATGAGGATCAATTGAAGGTAATGTACAGAAAGTACTTTGTTTATCAAAAATATGTATCATAAGTATATAAACCAGCTCTAATTATTACTACTCAATATACCTTTATTAAAGATCTTTCCATCATAATGTAAGTAAGCTCCTTAAGGGCAAGAACTTTCTTTGTATCCCCATTGCTTAGCACAGAGGCAGAGAGTAGGTGTTTAACTGTTGATTTGATTTGCAAATCCTCATGCTGGACCTTGAGGATGTAGAGATGAAAAATAATCTCAACCCTTTCCCTTCCTCCAGAAGTTTGGAGTCTAACAGAGGCAAATATTCCACATGCAAAGATCAGGACAAAAAAGGAGCAAATTGATGTGAGAGATCCACACTAAGTGATCCAGGAAAATCTGAGGAAAGAAGTGACTAATTGAGAGGAGGGGGTAGGCTTCTGGTTAGGTTTCAAGGAAGAGGCAGCACTTGAGATTAGCTTTATAAGAAGAAAAGGTGGAGATGAGGGCATGGTTGGCAAGGAATATAGTATGAGTGAGTGCATAGAGGTAAAAGATGTAACTAAAGTGGAAATATGTTTAATATGATTGTACATGTATAATCTATCAGATTGCCATCTTGGGTAAGGAAAAATTGGAAATTAAAACCTCATAAAATAAATGTTGAAAATGATCTTTAAAAAAATTAAAATGGGGCAGCTAGGTGGCGCAGTGGATAGAGCACCAGCCCTGAAGTCAGGAGGAGCTGAGTTCAAATCTGGTCTCAGACATGTAACAGCTGTGTGACCCTGGGCAAGTCACTTAACCCCAATTGCCTCAGCAAAAAAGCAAAAAAAAAAAAAAATTAAAATTAAATAAAATAATGGCTCAAATCAAGTCTTGGAGCAGCAGAATTAACAAAAGGTCAGAGTGAAGCATTTTTCTGGCCTACGAGAATTTAAGAGATCAGCAGGAAAAGTTTGTGATGCCAAAATAGAGGCCTGTCTGGAGCCCAAATGTGTTGCAGTAGCAGCAGCTTCAGGAACTCTCAGCATAGATACTGTGAGAGGATCAGAAAACTGGACAGAAATAGATTGGTGGAGACTCTTTGCTGACATTAATTCCCAACTCTATTGCCCATATACAGTTCTAGGTTGTAGTTCCAGGGTGGAGAAGAATGCTAGTGGTCAATCACAGAGGAGCAGGAGCCCTGTGCTAATGCTTGCACCTTCAAATGACCATCTCTCTCCCAGGATCATACCACCTTAGCAGCACCCAAACTGGCAGACCCCCAGAACTGACTCTGAAAACAGCAACAGAAAAAAACCTGAAGTTTGGAACATTACCTTCTTGCCCTCAAGTGAACAAAGCCCTTTTTTTTTCCTGAGGCAATTGGGGTTAAATGACTTGCCCAGGGTCACACAGCTAGGAAGACAAAGCCCAACTTTAACATAAAATTCAAAGTCAAGAAATAGACTGGGAAAATGAGCAAACAACAACAAAAGAATTTGACTATAAAAAGCTACTTTGGTGGCAGGGAAGACTAAGACGAGAAATCAGAGGATAACAATGTGAAATCAGTTACCAAAAAAGCCTCAAGGAGAAGAGTTAACTCTTGGAATAGTTAAGAAAGAAATTAGTAATATAGAAAATAATTGGGGGGGGGGGGGGAATGAAAGATCAGGCCATCAGAATTATGAGGTTCAGATTGCCACTGTATCACAAGATACTAGGGCGCTTAGAACTGTAGGCCTGGGAGTGTCCAGAACTGGTTGCTACTATCATTCACTTCATGGACCCATACAATGAGTAGCTACCACTCTGGGGCTTTTTCATAGAGCTTATCCACTTATTCTTGTTTCTGACTAGTTGTTGGACATGCTGAGAAGCTATTTTGTTTTGCACTGCATTGTCTAGTAGTCTGCTCTCCTATTTTCTATGAACTTCTGGATGAGTTTTTTTTAAATTTTAGTGGTATATTATTTTTCCAATTATAAGTAAAGGAGGTTTTCAGCATTCTTTTTTTTTAAATTAAAAGCTTTTTATTTACAAAACATATGAGTGATTTTTCTACATTGACCTTTGCAAAAAACTTTTTTTTTCCAAGCTTTTCCCCTCCTTCCCCCCACCCCCACCCCTAGATGACAGGTAATCTAATACATGCTAAATATGATAAATTATATGACAAATCCAATATATCTATACATATCTATACAGTTATCTTACTGTACAAGAAACATCACATCTAGAAAGAAAAGAAAAAAACCTAAGAAGGAAAACAAAATGCATGGAAATATTCACAGAAAGTATTAAAATGCTGTGTTGTGGTCCACACTCAGTTCCCACAGACCTCTATCTGGATGTTTATGACTAACTTCATCGCTGAACAATAGGAACTGGTTTGAATCACATCATTGTTGAAGAGAACCATGCCCATCAGAATTGATCATCGTATAGTCTTGTTGCTGTTCTCCTGGTTCTGCTGATTTCATTCATCAGCATTCATTTTTGTAAGATTTTTGAGCTCCATTTTTTTTCTCTCTTCTTCCTTTATATCTCTACCCCTCTAAGACAGCAAGCAAACTGATATAATTTTAGCTATGTACATGTATAACTTATTTCCCATATTAGTCTTGTTGGGAAAAAAAATCAGAACAAAAGGGAAAAACCACGAGAAAACAACACCAAATGTAAAAATAGTGTGCTTCAATCCACATTCATTCTCTATAGTTCTTTCTCTGGATGCAAATGGCATTTTTGTCCAAAATCTATTGGAATTGCCTTGGATCATTAAATTGCTGAGAAGAGATAAATCTTATCATATCATAGATAAATCATCATACAATCTTGCTATTACTATGTACAGTGTTTTTCTGATTCTGCTCACTTCACTCTGTATTAGTTCATGTAAATCTTTCCAAATTTTTCTGGAATCATCCTGTTCATTATTTCTTATAGAACAATAGTATTCCATTATATTCCCGTCCCATAACTTTTTCAGCCATACCCCAATTGATAGACATCCCCATAATTTCCAATTTCTTGTCACCACAAAATGAGCTGCTACAAACATTTTTTTGTATATGTGGGTCCTTTTCCTTCTTTATGATCTGTTTAGGATATGGACTTCTGAATGATTTTTTTTATCTAGTTCTGAGGTAGAAGAAGTCAATTATTATAGTATCTCATTAGAATTCTTGGTCATTATTCAATCTGGTGCAATTTTTAGATATTTGCTAAAGTAGATATATGGGAGTTAGAATATCTTACCTCCATTCAGGCAATTTTCTTGGCTGGAAGTCCCAAAATAATTTTCCTAAATCATCATCACTCTGGTAGAAAATGACAAGAGGGGTCTTACCTCCCCATACTGTAATGACTTCCTATTATTTCAGTTACAGATTTCATCATTTGGCATTGAAAATGCTGCATAATCTAGTTTTTTCCTTCTCCATAGTCTTCATAGATATTACTCCTTTGCATGCCTTCTGTGGACGCCACATTAGCCTGCTTGTTGTTCCTCCTTGTGCATGATGCTCTATCTCCTACCTCTGTACCTTTTCATTGACTGTCTCTTCTACTCACACTCACCCCTGTGCTTAAAATGCTGTTCTTCTGCCTCTAGAATCCTAGATTTCCTTCAAGAACCATCCTAAGTACCACCTTACTACCCAAAGGATTTCCTTGTCTCCCCAAATACTTCATATGGGCCTTGTATATACTTATGTATACTAATATTCCCTATTAGAATGTTGGCTTCTCAAGGGCATGGGCTATTTTATTTTATCTACCCAGAATGGCATGTTGCTTGATGCAAAGTAAATACTTAAGTGTTTATTGATTGATTTCAAGCAGAGAAGAAGGAAAACAGTATTTTATGTTCTGGAAACAGCTAATAATCCCTTTGAATATGA
The DNA here is from genome assembly GCA_023553655.1 of Myrmecobius fasciatus. Lineage (NCBI taxonomy): Eukaryota > Metazoa > Chordata > Mammalia > Dasyuromorphia > Myrmecobiidae > Myrmecobius > Myrmecobius fasciatus. The sequence continues at coordinate 531,521 of JAJPUD010000665.1, forward strand.
TATAGAATATTTGAAGATGAATAGTATGGAATAGTTGGTTTCAGAATTCAGAATTCAGAAGCTCTTAATACTAGTCTAAGGAGTTTGCATTTTATCCTAGAAGAAAGAAGGAGCAGCCAAGAGATTTTTGAACAGGGAAGTGGTATGGACATATCTTTTTACATAAGAAAGATTATCTTGGCAATATGTTATACCTTGAAAATGTTACTTTCTTTCATCAATAGTATGACTTAACCAAAATGACTTTCTTGGGGTTCCTTAAATACAACCCTCCATCTCTGGCAATTTGCATAGTCTGCTGTTCCTAGAATTCAGTTCTTTCTCCCCTACACATCTTAAAATACCTAATTTCCTTCAAAATCAGCTCAAGAGCCATCTTCAACATGAAACTTTTCTTTATCCTTTCAGGTTCTAGTGCCTATTCATCACTGTTTCCACTCTTCACCAAAAAAATGTGAAGGGGAGATAGGAGAGAGAGGGAGAGAGAGAAGGAGAGAAATAAGAGGGAGAGAGAGAATTATATTTCTTTTGTATTCTATGTATGTATTTGTGTTGTCTCCCCTGATAAGACATAAATTTTTATATTTATAACTCCAATTCCTTAGGTTCCCAAAGACCTAAAGTATAGGATCAGAGACGCATAGCAGTTCATTTAAAAATACCATGGGGTTTTAGTGGACTGCAAGTTTAATATGAATTAACAGTTTGGCATGGCAGCCAAAAAAGCAAAGTTGACCTTAAAATATATCAATACAAGCACACTGTGTAAAGCAGTAGAGATGGTAGTTCTGTTATCTTCTGATTTGACCAGACCTATGAGCAGTATTATGTCCAATTCTGGGTGACACCTTTTAACAGGGACTATTGGTGAGTTAGTATATGTCTAAGGAGGTAGAAAGGACTTGGATATTAGCAAATGAGAATTGACTGAAAGAACTAGAGATGTTTATCTTGAGGAAGAGACGATTCGGTAGAGTCCAGGGACGGGGTAGTTCATTATAGCTGTCTTCAAATATTGGAGATTGTTACATAGAAGAAGAATCAGGCTGTTCTGCTGAACCACAGAGAAAAGAGGTGGGAGCAAAAGAGACTGCAAGAAAGCACAGACTTCATTCATCTTAACACAGAAAAGAGCTATCCAATAGTGGAAGGCCCTGCCTGATGAGTGACTGATTTCCCTGACACTGGAGATCTTTGAGAAGAGGCTGGTCCTCTAACCCATCAGGAGTGCCGTAGATTCTCCCCCTACCCACTTCCATATACTCTTTAAGGGAGGAAGAACTCAAGGTTCATATTTGGAGGATTAATCTATTAATTCACTTTTTGTAGTATTTCTTCTAACACAAACGGATGTTGGAATGAACTGAGCTGTTGGCACTGAAACAATGCTGGCAGTGTCCTAGAATAGTTGTGTAACCCTTTTATTGTCATTTTACCCCAATAAGTATTGCCTTATCAGATTTAAAGGCCTCAAAAAGAGCTTGTCTCCTTTTGACTTACTGGTTTTTGTGTGGATTTACTGCCTCCTTGTGTCTATTTAAAAGACATCTGTTTTCTTCCTAGAAGTAATAGTGATTAAGTTTAGTTTAATGTTGCATTATTTTTAAAGCTGATCTTGCAGTCACATTCCTGATTTTCAGTAATTAGTGATGTTCTTCCAGGATGTGTCTGAAATAAGTGCCACCTCCCTGCCTGGAAATCCCTTCACCTCTCCTTTGGCACAATCTTTCACCCTCCAGAGCTGCGCAGCATATTGAGAACCTCAAGCTCTTCTTTTGTGTCTATTTGTTACAGTTGCAGCCTTTACCTTTTATTGTCCTAGTTTTAGCAAAGAAGATGTTAAAAGACAGGTCCTCACCTAACACCCAAATTCCTATTTTTCTTTCTGATGCATCATAAAATCAACAGAATATTAGTCTCGCTTGTCATAAAGCACTTTAAGGTTTGCAGAGTACTTTGTATGCCTTATTTCGTTAGATCCTTACAACAACCTTGTGTAGTAACTATTCTAGGTATTACCCCCATTTTACATAGGAGGAAACTGAGGCTCAGAGACATTAAGTGACTTGCCCTTGATAGTATTACCAGTAAGCATCAAAGGAAATAATTGAACCCAGGTCACTCTTGATTCTAGGTCTATCACTTTTTCCACTACACTATATACTATCTTTCCATTTCTAGAATAATAGACCAAGAAACTACCTTAGAATTTAGAATGTCAGAGTTTGGAGGGATCTTAGAAATCAACTGTTCCAACTCTTTCATTCAACAGAGGGAGAAATAGGTCTAAGGAGGAATGGTATAGACTTGGACAAGTCATCTATCCCACAGGACCCAGAAATGTGTCTGTTCTGAATGAAGTTCACTAGGTGAATGTAAAGCATAAAAAGAAGTTTGGGGAAGCTGTTGGTTTGAATTCAGGAAAAGGATGAGAGAGGATTCTGGGAAGATAGAGGAGTAAGTAGAACAAATTTGCGCCTTAGGGCAAACATAGACTGGTGAAAAATCTAGTTTGGGGGCAGGCTGAAGTGGAAACACCTCAGGGCTAGCTCTACAAAAACACCAAGTGGGGACTTCTGGGACTAGCTGGTGGGGCTAAAGCCTCAGCCGGAACCACAGATATTTTCACCTCCTAGACTGTTTGTGGAGTCGGGGGTTGAGTCTGGGAAGACTGAGGATTGAACCTTGACTGACTAGGAACTCCAGGCTCAACTGTGCCGCTGAGATGCAGACCATCTGAGAAGGAACCAGCACCTGATGAGTACCCAAGGAGGCAGTGATGCTGCTGGCTGTGGGCACTTGGAGGAGGTGGAGCTTTTAGTTTCCCGTTCCTGAGAGCTGAAGGGAAGCTTGTGGCACCATCCTCCCACCCCTCGATTAAAAGTGCTTACACTAATACCTCTTATATTTAAAAAAAAAAAAAAAGAAAGAAAGAAAGAAACGACAAAGAAGAACCCCACGATTGAAACATATGGGAACAGGAAAGAATGAGTTTCATCTTCAGAGGAGAACACTTTAGTAAAAGAAAGAAAAAAAAAGCTTCAACCCTAAAGAGTAATGTGAAATATGAGTTTTAATAAATATAAATTTTATAGAAGAACTCAAAAAAGAATTTAAAAATCAAATAAGAGACATTGAGGAAAAAACTAAAACTAAAAATAAGTAAAAACCATTCAAGAAAAACAAGATTATGAAGAGAAAGTTAACTAAGTAGAAAAGGAAATACAGAGTCTCAAAGATGAAAATAATTCTTTGAAAATTAGAATTGGGCAAAGGGAAGCCAGTGAAGCTATGAGAAATCAAGAAATAACAAGACATTATAAAGAATAAGAAAATAGAACAGAACGTGAAACATCTTTTAAAGGAAAAAATGACAGATCTGGAGAACAGATCAAGAAGAATATATAAGAATAATTGGACTGCCAGAACGTTCTGACCAAAAAGAGAACCTTGATACAATAATGCAAAAAATAATCCAAGAAAATTATCCTGTAGTGATAAAACATGAAAGTAGGAATAGAAAAAATCCATCGATCATCACCTCAAATAGATCCTTTGTAAAAAATACATGGGAAAATTATTGCCAAATTGGAAACTCCCAGATCAAGGAGAAAATTTTGCAAGAAACAAGAAAAAAAATTCAAACACACTGGAGCTACATTTAGAACCATACAAGACATCAGCAGCTACAATAAAAGACTGCAGAGGAATCATATCCACTGAAAATCAAAAGAGGTAGGCCTATAACCAAAAATATCATATCCAGCAAAATTATCTATAATTTTAAGTGAGAAAAAAAGGACATGCAATGAACTTGCAGATTTTCAGGACTTTCTATCAACCAAACAAAAACTTAACAGAAAATTGAACATATAAGAGCCAGTATGAAAGATAAATTTTAAGGAACTTAACATGGACAAGTTGTTTAAACGTGAACAAATTGTTTGGTTTAAATATATACATATATATGCATATATATGCATATATGTATACTATATGTTTAAGATATCAACAATAGGGTAGCTCAAACGAAAGATTGGCAACATTAAGATAAAAATAGTAATCATGTTATATAAATGAGGTGCAGAGAAAAAATAGACACAAAGGCATTAGAGGGGGGAGGAGAGCTTGTAGTTCTGAAAACCTATTCATATTGGGAATGGGTTCAATATATACATATATACCATGAAGGGTACAAGACCCTCCAAAATCTATAAAGAAATAAGAAGTTTGGGTGGGGGAGGTTAAGCAATAACAAGGCAAGTTATGGAACAGAATTCAATTAAAGAGGCAGCAGGAATAGGAAAGATGTGTGTGTTATGTATGTATATATCTATGTATACATAAATATATCTTAACTGTAGCTTGTTTGGAGGTGGTGAAAGGAATAAAAGGGGGGAAAATAAAGTAAATAAGGTGAGCAGCAGAAAACCAAAGAACAATTTACAAAGAACAATTGTGTGTATATATATGTATATATATACATATATATATGTATATATATACATATACATATGTATATACATATACTTTCTTGATCTGGTAATTTGTTGTTATATATTTTGAATCCTCCCTGATGTTCTGCTGGGCACATGACAATGTTCTCTTTTGTTTTGCTTTATTTTGTTTTGTATTTCTTTTCTGTTTTACTGTTTTTTCAAATAAAATAAATTTTAAAAAAAGAAAAGGGGTGAAAGATCAAATTAGTGTGATGAAAAAATAATTGAGAAAATGAGAAAATCAAGGGATCACAATATCACAAAATTGAAAAGAACCCCAGAAATCATCTAGTTCCCTAGCAAGAAACCCTCTCCATGACATATACATAATTGACTGACTGTGTTCTGCTTGAAAATTTCCATGGTTGAGCAAAATCACTGGCTCTTAGATTAGCCAGTTCTTCTACTCTTGGGTAGCTCCAGTGGTTAGAAGATTTTTCTCATGTTCAGCAAAAATCTCTCTCTTCAATTTGTACCTGATATTTCTAGTTCGGAAAAAGAATTAAGAACTAGAAACAATCTCAGAGGTCATATAAACTAAACTAATTTTATTTAAAAAAACAAAAACATCTGAGGCCCAGGGAGGTTACTTAATTTGCCCAGAGTCATATAGGTAATAAGTGGCTGAAACAAAACCCAAACCCAAATCCTAAAGAACAGAGATCATATGTCTCCTAAGTCATGGGCTTTTAGCAGAAGATCTAAGCCCATGCCTTAGAACAGAGATTTAATTAAGTGGCTGTTTTCCATTCTGCTTAGGCCAAGTTTTTTTTAAAAGAAGCATTTTGTTTTCAAATTACATGCAAAGATAATTTTCAACATTTACCCTTTTCAAAACTTTGCATCCTATATTTTTCCCCTCCCTTTCTCCCACCCCCTTGCCTAGACAAGTAATCCAGTATATCTTAAACATGTGCAAATCTTCTATACAAATTTCCATATTTATCATGTTGCACAAGAAAAATCATATCAAAAAGGAAAAAAACAATGGGAAAGGGAAAAAAAAAAGTAAGCCAACAACAAAAAAGGTAAAAATGTTATGTTGTGATCCACATTCAGTCCCCACAGTCTTCTCTGGATGTAGATGCCTCTCTTTAGGCCAATTTTTTCAGCAATTAAGGTGTAGGTGTTAATGAAGTCTGTGCATAGACTTTGATCCCCATCCAGCAATTCTGGACACAGCCACAAGTCCCTTCTCATGTCACAAACCCATGCTATTTGACACAAGAAGAATTAGGTTAGAATGATTCCATGTACATCTTGACTCCTCTCTGGAAAAACCAACAAGTTGCATTCATATTGACAAGAAGCTGAGTATTATATGAAGATTCAGTGAATCTCCCAACATACTGTGTGTTCTTTAAGAATAAATAACAATAAATGCTAGCCTTCAAACTATTTAAATTGGTTTAAAACACACACACACATAAAATGCCAGATTTACTTTTGCTTTTAAAATAAAAAAATTCTTTAAATAGGGTCAGTCTTTCTTATGTAAATAATAATAAATATTGTGCTTTGCTTTGGCCTTGTCAGCCATGATAGCTGTTAGAGCCACCTATGATTGGGTGTAGCTGAGAGACTAGAGTCTTGGTCAAGTGGTTTATGGGTTTGAGATAATTGTTGGCTTATAGCTTAAGAAAGTTAAAAGTACAATTTACTTTGTAAAAATTAATCTTTGAGTGATGTGATTTTTTCTATATTTACTAAATATTACCACTTCCTTCAGTAATCACTTATTGTTGCTTTTAAGAGATGTCTTCCATACTGCAATTTTTCAAACTTAATGTTAACAGCATTACTTTTTTTTGTTTGTTTTTCTCCAAATGTTTTTCTTTCATCTGTTATTACTAGCCATTCTGTTGAAAGTAGAATTGGAAAGTCAATCAGAATTATCTTTCCAGTTTGCTTTTTTCCCTGGAGAAGGTTGTGTCACCTTGTGGTAAGGTCAGGAATCTGCTCTTTCCAGAGCCTCTCTTTACTTTGCCCTGTGTGCTTCCTTAAGAAGTGGAGCAGGGGCAGCTAGGTAGCACAGTGGATAGAACACCAGACCTGAAGTCAGGATGACCCCCAAGTTCAAATCTGGCCTCAGACACTTAACACCTCCTAGCTGTGTGACCCTGGGCAAGTCACTTAACCCCAATTGTCAAAGCAAAAAAAAAAAAAAGAAAGAAGGAAAGAAAAAAGAAAAAGAAAAAAAGTGGTGGAGCCATAAAATGGCCACCTCTTCCGTGAAAAAGTGGAGGGAAGCGTGAAGATCCCCTTGATAGGCAGTAGTACTTGTATGGAGCCTTGGTGGAGTAAGAGAAGGGCCACACTAAATGGCCTAAAAAAAATCAGTGATTCTGATTCTGCACTACTCTGGACAAAGTTAACAACTCAATGCTTTCTTTCCTCTAGTTGTTTCCTCTCCTTGTTGCTTGTGGCTGCTGTGGTTTGGAAGATCAAGCAAAGCTGTTGGGCTTCAAGGAGGAGAGAGGTAAGCCAGGGTCATTCAGCAGATCATTCCTTAAAGAACAAGGGGACTTTTTTGCCTTTTGCTTTTATCTTTGTGATAAATGATACATGCATATGATTTCATTAAAAAGGCATGCAGCATTTTCTTTCCCAACAACGAATGACCCAACAGGGTTTTTATTTTGAGCTACAAGGGAAAGTCCTGAGTGCAGCCTGAGGTATAAAGGTTTACTTTTTCCAGAGGGAAGACCTACTGTTGCTGTTGCTTTTTAGAGAAAAAGAGCTGGAGAACTGAGGGAGTGTTTCAGGCAAAGCCTTTAACTCCTCCTCAATTTGTCTTATTCCTGAGGCAGTATCTTGTGGTTTTTATTGGGTTCTCTAAGGAGTCTGGAGAGTGTCTTTGCCTTTTTGTCTTATTCAAAACCAGATTTCTTTTGTTCCCTCTACTTAATAGCCTTGTCTGATACTTCCTGGTGGCATGGAGATGACCAAGTTTCTGTGTGCTTTGCCAGCATAAAGCAAGCGTTAGTGGTTCTTGTGGATCACATTGAGAAGACTTTAGGTATTGGCCAGGTTGGTAACTGTGGATCAGTTGTGGAAGACTAGCCCAAGGCTAATAGATTTCTTTTTTCAGCCCTAGCAGCTCATACATAGAGTTAATCCACAGGGACACAGAGGAGCTGTGGTTTTCATTGATGGAAGGAGATCCATATTGATGAAAAATATGAACTCCTGCTTCAGGAGAGCTCCTGAGGGCTTCAGAGAAAGAAACAGGGAAACATCATTCACATCAGAGTATAATTTCTTATTGGGAATAGACAGTCTCTATTAGCATCCTATCACTAAGAGATGGGGTACTAATGAACTTAGAATAAACCAAAATAAAAAATCACCAGTCATTGAGTCTTTAGTCAAATAGTATACAAGAGATTTATAAAAGATTTTCAAGCTACTATTCTTCAGGGTTGGCCCCAAAGAATTTCTACATTGCCTTCCCAAGGGTATAGGGCTCTATAGGAACTCTCACCTTTACATGCAGCCTTTATCTGCTTTGAGCATTTGTTTTGCTTTATTAAACTTAATTTTTGCAAAGCTTTAATTTTTTTTGGTGGGGGAGGGAAGAAAAAAATGCTTGATGACAAAATAAAATTTTATTTTAAAATTAGTTTAAAAATCAGTTCTATCTGTATTGTAAAATGTAATCCTTTAATTATCTTGCATAGGATTATTATGAAGAAAGCTCACTATAAACCTTAAAATTCTCTGTATATGAATTGCTTCTTCTACCTCTCCCACTTTTACCATCCTCTCTTCCTCCTTTCCTCCTCCCTCTTTCCTTCTCTTTCCCTTTCCTCCTCCCCTTTTCCACTTCCCTTCCTACTTCTCTTCCTTTTCTCTCTTTCCCTTTATTTTTCATTTTCTTCTCCTCCTCTTTTCTCCCTTCTCTCTTCTTTTCTTCATCATCTTCCTCTTTTTTCCCCTCCTCATTTTCTGTTTCTCCTCCCTACTCGTTCTCAACAGAACCTGGCAATAGGATATGTTTTCTGAATTCTGATCTCAGTGAGAAGCTTTGAGTTATAATGGATGGAGAACTGGCCTAGGTCAGGAAGAGCTGGATTGAATTATGCCTTTGACACAGCCTGATTATGTGATCTTTGACAAAATACTTCTTGACACTCTCTAAGCAATTCTCTAAGACTAAGTTGTACAATCGCCAACCTATTGTGGGTAAAGGGGCTTTCTTTGTTCAAGATTCCCTGTACTAATTTCATTATGAAATTATGATTCTGCCCAATTTCCTCAATCTCCTTTTATTCAGGAACATTAAAGTTAGAAAATTCTTCCTGATATATAACTGGCAATTTTCCTTACATCAACTTAAGTCCTTATCTTCTGTCCTGTGTATCTTTAGCATTCTTTAGGTGTTCTTTAGCATCTACCAGTACAGCAGTACATATGTGGCCTCAGTGCTCATCTCATATGGCTTGATGACCCTAGTTAAAAGTTGCCTCTCAGGCCCTATTTTTCAGCCTGAATGAGATGAGGTTCTTCTCTTGAATCCTCTTTAGACCATGGAAGTAAATTATTGTTTTTTTCTTAAATTTGTGTCCTTCAAGAAAAAAATGAATTATTACCTTCAATCTATGAAATCTTTTCTTTAAAAATATTCAACAGAACTAAGCTTTGAAATGAATAAATTCTGGAAACTTGTCCTCTCTATTGCTTCTAACAAAGAAAATCAAAAAGTATTTTTTGAGATATCATCATACCAGAAAGCACTAAGAAACACTAGTTACCATGTTTGGTGGAAGAGAAAGGAAGGTTAATGGGGTACCCCCCCAAAAAAAAAAGGTACCTTGACCTCTGAATCAGGGGAGATTTCCAGCTTCAGAAATAAAAGCTTTTCCTGCCTCAGAGAGTTGCTGGTCCAGCTGCTATGTTCTAAGGCAAAGACATAGTCTTCCATGCCAAGGACAAAACCTTTCCCTGTCAAGCAAAGATTTAGAAGGTACTTAATCAGAGGGAGAAAAACAAAAACCTGGGCACCATTTGCAGCTGGCAAAGTATGTATTTCCTATACTTCTTCCAGGATGTATTGCAGCTGGTCCACTGATTTACACACTACATTTATTCAAGGATAAAGGGGTGAAATGTGTCTATTGTGTGATGTCTAAAGCTGACTCACTTTTGCCAGTACTTCTATGGGCACTCTAAAATGGCCAGCCACAGCTGTTGACTTTTATATAGTCTTTCTTGCTCTCTCGTTTGTGTCTGAGAGAGTGGAAGACTAATGGACAAGGAAGCAGTTACTTTAATCTCCACAGTTTGCCTTAAGGAACAGTAGATATGAAGAATTCAAATAATTATGAGTTAATCTTTCTAAAGCAAGGAAAAACAGCATGGTTAAACAGCAAAGCTCAGATAAAAGGGATTGGCTGATATTAGTCCTAACTTATTAAGCTCATATCTGTTCTTTATTTTTAAGCAAATAGTTTATTATGAAAGTTTAGGTTTTATGCACTATCACAATTCTTTTTTTATGCTGGTTCATCTATTTTGGGGAATTGTATATTATGGGGAATTCATTTGTGAACATATTAGAACCTGTTTCTATCAATAGTAATTGTAACTGTGCTTCCTACTTTTGTACTACTCATTGAGCCTTCATAAACTTCATCCACATCTTTGATAAAATGTTTGAAGAGAATAGAGCTAAGACTATTCTGAAATAAAGTATTTTTGATATATAGGTATGAGTCTTTGGAGTAGTTTACAAGTCTTATTTCTCAGTCCTGATCTGTATTTTCTAACCTACTTTTCACCACCATTCCTACCTTTGAATTGAAGATAACAAATGTCAAAGTATATATTGACTTAATATGGAGAATTCTTGTCAAGTTCTTTCTAAATTTTTCTTTGTACTAGTACTTCACAAGCTTCAGTTGTCTTCATGATGGTACTTTTGCTTATGCTCATCATGAACACTCCAAGACAAAATTGCCATATGTTCCATGCAACTGTTTCCTGATTCCTCTGATTACAACTCTTTTGTTTCCCCTTCAAGGAAAATCTGAGTCCTCAATTCATATAGCTATGCTTTCTTTTTTTCTTTTTGTTTATCTAGAGAATGTCATTATTGATATAGTTCAGTTCTAGTGTATTTCATTCGATTGGTCATTGTGTTTGAATTACCTGTAGTTAAGTTATAGATAGTCCAAAAACTGTTTGACCCTTAGCACATTTTACCCATTTCCTCACCACTATAGAAATATAAAAGAACTCCACTGTATTTGAGTGTACTTTATTTTCTTAGTCTCTGAGCTTGCAGTGGGCAAAGTATTCATCACTTAATAGCTTACTGATGTTGTCTTTTTTTTTTAAATAAAGCTTTTTATTTACAAAACATAGGAGTGATTTTTCTACATTGACCTTTGCAAAAAACTTTTTTCCCAAGCTTTTCCCCTCCTTCCCCCCACCCCCCACCCCTAGATGACAGGTAATCTAATACATGCTAAATAGGA
>JAJPUD010000665.1:547498-563500 GCA_023553655.1 Myrmecobius fasciatus
GAAATAGTTTCAATTTCTTCGTCTGAAAATTGTCTGTTCATATCTTTTGACCATTTATCAATTGGAGAATGGCTTGAATTCTTATATATTTGAGTCAATTCTCTATATATTTTAGAAATGAGGCCTTTATCAGAACCTTTGGATGTAAAAATATTTTCCCAGTTTACTGCTACCCTTCTAATCTTGTCTGCATTCATTTTGTTTGTACAAAAACTTTTTAACTTGATATGGTCAAACATCTATTTTGTGATTAATGATGACCTCTAGTTCTTCTTTGGTCACAAATTCCTTCCCCCTCCACAGGTCTGAGAGGTAAACCATCCTACATTGTTCTAATTTGTTTATATTATCATTCTTTATGCCTAGATCATGAATCCATTTTGACCTTATCTTGGTGTTAGGTGTGGGTCAGTGCCTAATTTCTTCCATACTAGTTTCCAATTATCCCAGCAGTTTTTGTCAAATAGTGAGTTTTTATCCCCAAAACTGGGGTCTTTGGGTTTATCAAGCACTAGATTACTATTGTCATTGAGTATTTTGTCATGTGAACCTAACCTATTCCATTGATCCACCACTCTATTTCTTATCCAGTACCAAATGGTTTTGGTGACCACTGCTTTATAATGTAGTTTTAGATCTGGTACAGCTAGGCCACCCTCATTTGCATTTTTTTTCATTAATTCCCTTGAAATTCTTGACCTTTTGTTTTTCCAGATGAATTTTGTTGTTATTTTTTCTAGGTCAGTTAAATAATCTCTTGGGAGTTTGATTGGTATAGCACTAAATAAATAGATTAGTTTAGGTAGTATTGCCATCTTTATTATATTTGCTCGACCTATCCAAGAGCACTTGATGTTTTTCCAATTGTTTAGATCTGACTTTATTTGTGTGGAGAGTGTTTTGTAGTTTTCCTCATATAGATCCTGACTTTCCCTTGGCAGATATATTCCCAAATATTTTATACTATCGATAGTTATTTTGAATGGAATATATCTTTGTATCTCTTGCTGTTGCATTTTGTTGGTGATGTATAAAAATGCTCATGATTTATGTGGATTTATTTTGTATCCTGCAACTTTGCTAAAGTTGTGGATTAATTCTAATAGTTTTTTAGTTGATTCTCTAGGGTTCTCTAAGTAGACCATCATATCATCTGCAAAGAGTGATAATTTGGTTTCCTCATGACCTACTTTAATTCCTTTAATCTCTTTTTCTTGTCTTATTGCCAAGGCTAGCATTTCTAATACAATATTGAATAGTAGTGGTGATAGTGGGCAACCTTGTTTCACCCCTGATCTTATTGGGAATGGTTCCAGTTTATCACCATTACATATGATGCTAGCTGATGGTTTTAAATAGATGCTACCGACTATTTTAAGGAAAAGTCCATTAATTCCTATACTCTCTAATGTTTTTAATAGGAATGGATGTTGGATTTTATCAAATGCTTTTTCTGCATCTACTGAGATGATCATATGTTTTTTGTTAATTTGGTTATTAATATAGTCAATTATGTTAATAGTTTTCCTAATATTGAACCATCCCTGCATTCCTGGTATAAATCCTACTTGGTCATGGTGTATTATTCTGGGAATGATTTTCTGTAATCTTTTTGCTAATATTTTATTTAAGATTTTTGCATCAATATTCATTAAGGAGATTGGTCTATAATTTTCTTTCTCTGTTTTTGTTTTACCTGGTTTAGGTATCAGTACCATGTCTGTATCATAAAAGGAGTTTGGTAGGAGTCCTTCATTCCCTATTTTTTCAAATAGTTTATATAATATTGGAGTTAATTGTTCTTTAAATGTTTGGTAGAATTCACATGTAAATCCATCTGGTCCTGGGGATTTTTTCTTAGGGAGTTGATTAATGACTTGTTCTATTTCTTTTTCTAAAATGGGACTATTTAAGTAATTTATTTCCTCTTCTGTTAATCTGGGCAATCAATATTTTTGTAGATATTCCTCCATTTCACTTAGGTTATCATATTTATTGGCATACAGTTGGGCAAAGTAACTCCTGATTATTGCTCTAATTTCCTCTTCATTGGTGGAAAGTTCTCCCTTTTCATTTTGGAGACTAACAATTTGATTTTTCTCTTTCCTTTTTCTAATTAAATTAACTAGAAGTTTATCTATTTTGTTGGTTTTTTCATAAAACCAACTTTTAGTTTTATTTATTAATTCAATAGTTTTTTTACTTTCAATTTTACTAATCTCTCCTTTTATTTTTAGGATTTCAAGTTTGGTATTTGATTGGGGGTTTTTAATTTGTTCTTTCTCTAGATTTTTTAGTTGCAAGCCCAATTCATTCTGTTTTCTTTATGACCCCTTCTCTCTATTCACATATCTACACCCACAGGGTGGTTCTCCCACTCATTTACTTTGTCCTTGCTTTTTCTGCATCTCAGCTTACTCATGTGAAATTGGAAAGTTTGAATATGTTCCTACGTTCCCTTCCAGCTCTGTCATTCTGTGATTCTGCAAGGAAAAAATCTTTAATATTAGGAAAACACTCGTTATACTAATAACAGTTTCATGAAAGGGGAGGAATAATTAAAGAAACAGATGGTTCCGAAGCCCTGCTAAAAACACACACAGGCATGTACCTGCAAACACAAAGAGCAGCACAAGAAGTGCTAATGAATATACAATGGCAATTACTAAGCTAAATTCCCTTGGTGTATGGACTTCTAAAAGAAAACTGTTGTATGAAAGTTTTAGTTTAGGAGAACTGAGGTCAGCAACCTTGATTATTCTCATTTCAGCCCTTTATTGCCGCCATTCTTCAAAGCTTTTCACTAGTAACAAAAGTCAGATTTCTTGCTCTGGCTTTTGCTCTGTTGTGTCAGTTTCTAGAGAACAGCTACTTCAGCTCAGACAGTGTGGATGGAAGAGACACAACATGGCAAATGGGGTAAGGTGACTTGCCCAGGGTCATGTTAAAAGTATCTGAAGTGGGATTTGAACTCGGGTCCTCCTGATTCAGGGCCAGCGCTCTCTCCACTGTGCCACCTAGCTGGCCATTACTTCTATCTATAAAATGGGAATAACACACATACTACTTAATCTCACATTGCTGTCATGAGAAAGACACTTTGTAAGCCTTAAAAGTGCTACTGAAATGGGAAGCATTATTTCTAGGAAGCAGTAGAGCAGGATTCAAATTTTAGATCTTTCCATGATTCCTTGCCTGCTCAGATTGTCGATCATTCTTCATACTGTAAGAGGACCAGTGACATTAGGGAGGTGACATTTTTACTTGCAAGTGACTTGAATTTAAGTGAAGAAGGGCTGTGCAAAGTCCTCAGCCTCTCTTTCTCCCCTTCAGTGGCCAAGACTTAAGTTAACACAACAGGTGATGGCCCTGGCCCCCGCCTACCCCATTTTTCTAGTGAGCCCCTAACAAGATGCAGATCTCACTTCTGAGCATCGGGATGAGGCTCTCTCTGGGTTCTCCTCTTACCTGTCTGATTGCTTCTCTGGCTTCTTTGCTGGATGATCAGCTGTATCACACCCCCTAAGAGTGGGAGATACCCCAAAGCTCCAGCCTGGCTTCTCTACATTCTTCCTCAGGGATTTCTTCAGCTCCCATGGACTTAATAATCATCTCTTTAGCAATGCCATCCAAAGAGATATATCTGGTCAACTTGGTCTCCTTATTCTTCCTCATACACAGCAACTTTATTTTCCATTTCTGAACTTTTGTTCTGGTCACCTCCCATATCTAGAATCTGTATTCTGCTACGAACCCCATATTTTCTTGAAACTCAGCTAGAATACCAGCTCCCCCAGGAAGCCTTCCAAGATGTCTCCTGGCAATAGCATTTCTCCTCCCAATTTGTTTGGTCTTTATTTTAGATACACTTCTATATTGTTTCCCATGCAAAATGTAAGCTCTGCTATCTTAACCACCCAGCACATTGCCTGGGACAGGACAAAAGCTTAATAGAAGCTATTGGATTAACTAGGCTTGGGCCCATTGGCCCAGGCTCTTTGTAGCTACCTCATGGTTCTTAAAGAAAACGTATTTTAAATTTATTCCTCTATCTTTTACTAGGGAAGGCTTGAGGCGCACCCCTAATCTTTAGCTGAGAAAATTCCCTCTAGGTGGAAAGCAGAATTAGTTTTAGGAGATGGAATGTTACAATTTTAACTCCCCTTCCCCTTCTCCTCCCCTTTTCCCTTCCTCTCTCAAAGTCCCTAGAGAAGCTTAAAGAACATTCACAAAGATGTTCCAAATGATACACTAATCCCCATTAGTGATAATTCCTCTTCCCCCAAAATAAAGCTAAATTATCATATTAGGTTAAAATTATATCCAACACTTTGTCAATTATTGAGAAATGGAAATTTTCAGTAAGAAATTGAATATGACAAAAGGTCTAAAAGGTCAGGGAGAAGAGAACTATGTCTACTTTGGGAAACTGCCTGCTCTTCAGGAGTACATAGCACCACTCCAAGAGGGCTGAAAGGACACTCTGATATTTCAAGTCTAAGATCATGATGCAAGTGAATGGTTATGAGGCAAATGTCTTTGCAGATCTAACAGTGCATTAGTCCCAGGAGGCCTTGAATAAAAAGTATGGCTCTACAGATAGGAGGGCAATTAATTTCTATCTTCCTCTGAACCAAAGCATTAAATAGAAATTAGTCTTTCCTAAAGCTGGCTTTGGATGAAGCCCATAAGACAGCTATAAAACTCAAAAGTAACAGAGTTGATAGTAAAGAGCAGGCACACAGTGATGGGGAGAGGGGAAGAGAAGAATTACCATTTCTGTCCCCACTTTCTTGTGCATCATGTAGTTTGAATGAATCCTAGTTCTACTAAATAGGAAAATCTGGGCCCTGGAAATGCAGCTGCAAAAGGAAACAGGGAGAAATGAGATACTCTTAAGTTCTGGCCTCAATAGAACCTCTCCTTTTACTGTGCCCCTCAGTCCTTCCACCCTGTAAAGTACTTATTCTCTCACTACCCCCTCCTCATTTCAGCCTATAAATACCCATTCTATCCCCACTCTCCTCATTCCAGCTTACTTAACATTTATATCTTCATTTCCTTATTCCATTCCATCCCACTGATACCTTTACTTAAGCTCTTTCTCTCATTATTTCACCCTAAACAACACATCTTTCTACCTTTCTCCCTCTGATCTATTGTAGTGTTAAGCTACTTGAAGTTAGTGACCATTTTGACTTTTCTTTATTCTCTACACAGATGTTTGTTGACTGATTTTCTGACTGTCCTTTATATCTCCTTTCACTTTTCCTCTATCCTACACAAAATCTCTCTTGCTACACTGTCCTCAATTCTATTATACCAAGAAAAAAAAAATCTTTCCTCTTTAATCTTATGTAATATACTTCAGTTAAATGTAGTAAATATCATTGGATGTGAAATCGTAATGTAGGTACTTTTTCGTCATTCATCTAATACTTAATGAATGTCTATTAAATGCAAGGCACTATGGGGAATGCAAAGATAAGGAAAAAAGTCTGTTAAGAAGGTTATGGTTTAGAAGAAGAGATGACTACTGCAATGATAATAATATAATGTAATAAATGTTATCAAAAAGGTGATTCTGAAGCTTTAAAAGGTGGGCAAGTGGGAAGACAGTCATACTTACAATAAAGTACTCAAGAAGAGACTTGGAGGTTAGGGGATAGAGGGGAACAGAAAAAAAGATGAAGAGGCCTCAGGTATGGACCTAGAACCAGACTGAGCATGAACTTAACTATTTTTTTAAATTTTTTTTTGTTTTATTTTATTTGCATTACATATGTGTGGGTAATTCTTCAACAATAACCCTTACATAGCTTTCCGTTACAAATTTTTCCCCCAACTCCCCACCCCTCCCCTAGATGGCAGGATATCCACTACATGTTAATTATGTTAAAATATTGGCAAATCGAATATATGTATACATATTTCCAAACTTGTCATTGTTGTGCAAGAAAAATCTTGTCTACACAAACGATATATCAGATAAAGGAAACACAATGTAAGCAAACATCAATCAAGGAGTATGAGAATGTTATGTTGTGGTCCACATTTCACATCCCTCTCTCTGGGTGTATATGGCTTTCTTCAGTGAACAATTGGAGGTGGTTTGAAACATTTCATTGTTGAAGAGAGCCATGTCCATCAGAATTGATCGTCATATAGTACTGTTGTTGCCGTGTATAATGATCTCCTGGTTCTGCTCATTTCACTCAGCATCAGTTCATGTAAGTCTCTCCAGGTCTCTCTGAAATCATCTTGCTGGTCATTTCTTACAGAACAATAATATTCCATAATATTCATATACCATAATTTATTCAGCCATTCTCCAATTGAAGGGCATCTATTCAATTTCCAGTTTCTAGCCACTACAAAAAGGGCTGCCACAAACATTCTTGCACATGTGGGGCCTTTTCCTTCCTTTATGATTTCTTTGGGATATAAGCCTAATAGAAATGCTGCTGGGTCAAAGGGTATGCACAGTTTGATAACTTTTTGAGCATAGTTCCAAATTGTTCTCCAGAATGGCTGTATCCGTTCACAGCTCCACCAACAATGTATCAGTGTCCCAGCCCTCCCACATCCCCTCCAACATTCATCATTAACTTTTCCTGTCATTTTAGCCAATCTGACTGGTGTGAAGTGATATCTCAGGGTTGTCTTGATTTGCATTTCTCTGATCAATAGTGATTTGGAGCACCTTTTCATATGACTATAAATAGTTTTAATTTCATCCTCTGAAAATTGTCTGTTCATATCCTTTGACCATTTATTGATTGGAGAATGGCTTGAATTTTTATAAATATGAGACAATTCTCTATATATTTTAGAGATGAGACCTTTATCAGAACCCTTAAATGTAAAGATGATTTCCCAATTTATTGCTTCCCTCCTAATCTTGTCTGCATTGATTTTGTTTGTACAAAAACTTTTTAACTTAATATAGTCAAAGTTATCTATCTGGTTTTCAATTAAGAGTTCCAGTTCTTCTTTGGACATAAATTTATTTCATCTCCATAGGTCTGAGAGGTAAAGTATATTACATTCCTCTAATTTACTTATAGTATCACTCTTTATATCCAGATCATGAACCCATTTAGATCTTATCTTGGTATGTGGTGTTAGATGTGGGTCAAGCCCTAATTTCTTCCACACTAGTTTCCAGTTTTCCCAGCAGTTTTTGTCAAATAGTGAATACTTATCCCAAAAGCTGGGGTCCTTGGGTTTATCAAAAACCAAATTGCTATAGTTATTGCCTAGTTTGTCTTGTGATTCTATCCTATTCCACTGATCGACTACTCTATTTCTTAGCCAGTACCAAATGGTTTTGATGACTGCTGCTTTATAATATAGTTTTATATCTGGTACAGCAAGTCCACCATCGTCAGCCTTTTTTTTCATTAATCCCCTTGAAATTCTTGACCTTTTGTTTTTCCAAATGAACTTTGCTACTATTTTTTCTAGATCTGTAAGATAATTTCTTGGGAGTTTGATTGGTATGGCACTAAATAAGTAAATTAGTTTGGGTAGTATTGTCATTTTTATTATATTCGCTCGTCCTACCCATGAGCATTTTAAGTTTTTCCAATTGACTAGGTCTGATTTGATTTGTGTGGAAAGTGTTTTGTAATTTAGTTCATATAGTTCCTGACTATCCCTTGGCAGATAAATTCCCAAATATTTTATACTATCAACAGTTATTTTGAATGGAATTTCTTTTTGTATCTCTTGCTGCTGAACTTTATTGGTAATATATAAAAATGCTGATGATTTATGTGGATTTATTTTGTATCCTGCCACTTTGCTAAAGTTGTGAATTGTTTCTAGTAGTTTTTTAGTTGAGTCTCTAGGGTTCTCTAAGTATACCATCATGTCATCTGCAAAGAGTGATAATTTGGTTTCTTCACTACCTAATCTGATTCCTTTTATCTCTTTTTCTTTTCTTATTGCTAAAGCTAACATTTCTAATACAATATTAAATAGTAATGGTGACAGTGGGCAGCCTTGTTTTACTCCTGATCTTATTGGGAATGGTTCTAGTTTGACTCCATTACATATGATGCTTGCTGAAGGTTTTAAGTAGATACTACTAATCATTTTAAGGAAAAGCCCTTTTATTCCTATACTCTCCAGTGTTTTTAATAGGAATGGGTGTTGGATTTTATCAAAGGATTTTTCTGCATCTATGGAGATAATCATATGGTTTTTATTAATTTGGTTATTAATATAATTGATTATGCTAATAGTTTTCCTAATATTGAACCAGCCCTGCATTCCTGGTATAAATCCTACTTGGTCATGATGTATTATCCTGGGGATGACTTTCTGTAATCTTGTTGCTAAAATCTTATTTAAAATTTTTGCATCAGTATTCATTAGGGAAATGGGTCTAGAGTTTTCTTTCTCAGTTTTCTCCCTACCTGGTTTAGCTATCAGCACCATATCTGTGTCATAGAAGGAATTTGGTAGTACACCTTCTTTCCCTATTTTTTCAAATAGTTTATATAGTATTGGGATTACTTGTTCTTTGAATGTTTGGTAAAATTCACATGTAAATCCATCTGGTCCTGGAGATTTTTTCTTAGGGAGTTGATTAATAGCTTGTTCTATTTCTTTTTCCGAAATAGGGCTATTTAAATAATTTATTTCCTCTTCGGTTAATCTGGGCAATCTATATTTTTGTAGATATTCCTCCATTTCATTTACATTATCAAATTTATTGGCATAAAGTTGGGCAAAGAAACTCCTAATTATTACTCTAATTTCCTCTTCATTGGAGGAAAGTTCTCCCTTATCATTTTTGAGACTAATAATTTGATTTTCCTCTTTTCTTTTTCTAATCAAATTAACTAAAGGCTTATCTATTTTGTTGGTTTTTTCATAAAACCAACTCTTACTTTTATTTATTAATTCAATAGTTTTCTTATTTTCAATTTTATTGATCTCCCCTTTAATTTTCAGAATTTCCAATTTGGTATTTAATTGAGGGTTTGTAATTTGGTCTTTTTCTAGCTTTTTTAATTGTAAGCCCAGTTCATTAATCTTCTCCTTCTCTGTTTTACGCAAGTAAGCATCTAGAGATATAAAATTACCCCTTATAACCGCTTTAGCCGAGTCCCACAAATTTTGGTATGTTGTCTCATTGTTGTCATTCTCCTGGATGAAATTTTCGATTGTGTCTATAATTTGCTCTTTCACCCATTCGTTCTTCAGGATTAGATTATTTAATTTCCAAATAACTTGTGGCCTATTTTCTCCTGGCCTTATATTACATGTGAGTTTTATTGCATCATGATCTGAGAAGGATGCATTTACTATTTCTGCTTTTCTGCATTGGATTTTGAGGTTTTTATGCCCTAACACATGATCAATTTTTGTATAAGTTCCATGAACCCCTGAGAAAAAAGTATACTCCCTTCTATCACCATTCAATTTCCTCCAGAGATCTATCATACCTAACTTTTCTAGCCTTTTGTTAACCTCCCTAACTTCTTTCTTATTTATTTTGGAATTTGATTTATCTAATTCTGAGAGAGCAAGGTTGAGGTCTCCCACTAGTATAGTGTTACTGTCTATTTCTCCTTGCATCTCTCTTAACTTCTCCTCTAGGAATTTGGATGCTATACCACTTGGTGCATATATGTTAAGTATTGATACTGCTTCATTGTCTATGGAACCCTTTAGTAAAATGTAGTTTCCTTCCTTATCTCTTTTAATTAGATCTATTTTTGTTTTTACTTGATCCGAGATAAGGATTGCTACCCCTGCCTTTCTTTGTTCACCTGAAGCATAGAAGATTCTGCTCCAGCCCTTTACCTTCACTCTGTATGTATCTCTATGTTTTAGATGTGTTTCTTGTAAACAACATATTGTAGGATTCTGGCTTTTAATCCAGTCTGCTACCCGCTTCCGTTTTATGGGAGAGTTCATCCCATTCACATTCACAGTTAAAATAACTATATCTGTATTCCCTGCCATCTTATTTACCCAGAGTTATGATTTTCTCTTCCCTTTCCCCTCTCTCCCTTCCCCCCTCCCCAGTACTTTGCTCTTGATGACCACCTCCCACCAATAATCCTCCTCCCTTTAGAGTCCCTCCCTCCCCTTTATACCTTTCCCCTAATCCTTCTATTAGTTTATCCTTTTCCTTTTCTCCCCTCCCTCCTACCTTCCCACAAGGAGGGTCAGTGCTTTCTTTGAAGCCAAATGTGTCTGATATACTCTCTTAGAGTCCAATCTAATGAGAGTAAGGTTTACACAATACTCATTGCCCACCCTTCTTTCCCTCAATTATATTAGATCTTCTATGTCTCTTTATGAGATTTTGCCTTATTTT
Source organism: Myrmecobius fasciatus (assembly GCA_023553655.1). Lineage (NCBI taxonomy): Eukaryota > Metazoa > Chordata > Mammalia > Dasyuromorphia > Myrmecobiidae > Myrmecobius > Myrmecobius fasciatus. Next base: position 557,838 of record JAJPUD010000665.1, read on the forward strand.
ATCTCCTTTATTTTTACTTTATTTTGCCTCCTTTCCCCCCCCCTTTTTCTTTTTCAGTATGGTATCCCTTCCACCTCTAATTTCTTTTCCATTATTATCAAAGAAAAATCAAATTATACTGCCCTTCTTTAAAGGATACCTATAGTAGGAATATAGTTCTCAAGAGTTTTCCTTTTTCCCTTTTTATGTTTCTCTTGAGTTCTCTATTTGGAGGTCAAATTTTTTGTTCAGATCAGGTCTTTTCATTAGAAATAGGTGAAATTCTCCTGTATCATTGAATGACCATCTTCTTCCCTGGAAGATGATGCTCATTCTAGCTGGATAACTTATTCTTGGCTGTAATCCAAGTTCTTTTGCCTTTCGGAATATCTGGTTCCAGGCCCTTCGATCCTTCAATGTGGAAGCTGACAGATCCTGTGTAATTCTAATGACAGTTCCTCGGTATTTGAACTGTTTCTTTCTAGCTGCTTGCAATATCTTTTCCTTGGTGCGATAGTCCTGAAATTTGGCCATGATATTCCTTGGGGTTTTAATTTTGGGGTCTCTTTCTGGAGGTGATCGGTGAATTCTTTCAATGCCAATTTTGCCTTCTGATATGTACTATTTAATAATTTGTCTCACCAAATTCCAAATTATTTTCCAGAACACTTAGACTAATTACTAATGTTCTACCAACATTGCATAAGTGTGTTTCAGGCTCTTTATACAGAGTTTCTTCCAGCTTTTTCCTTTCTCCCTATATGATTTGATACTATTATGGCAGGAGAGAAACCACCACTGAACTAACAGTGTTTTCTCTTAGCCTGTGTAATCAAGATGGGGATAACTTTATCCTTAGACTTTTTCTCCACCATCACTTAGCTTCCTACCCAGTAGATTAAAATATTATCAATTAAATCATGTCTTTAAACCTATAACATACTTGGATAAAATTTCTTTGCCTTTCATTGGTTCTCCTATACATTTCCTAGGCATGTCATCACCCCTTTCTCCCACCCTTGATCTTGAAGCACAGTATTCATACTGTTGTGTTTATTTATTTATTAGCAACTTCTTCGTGAGATGCAACAGATGGCCAGTCGTCCCTTTGCCTCCATCAATGTTGCCTTGGAAACAGATGAAGAGCCACCTGATCTTATTGGAGGAAGCATAAAGGTAAGAGGACATCTTAAGAGAGTGGACCCTGGGATACTTTATCCACTTGGTCCTTTGTTTCTTGGGCCTGGAGAAAGCCCACGTTAGAGAATCTTGATGTTCTAATTACCTCTTTTTGCTTTAATTTTCATTACTACAAAGTTTTCAGTTAAGTCTTTGGTTCTATTCTTTTTAAAATAATAAACCATTGTTTGGTTTTCTTGCTTATATTCTGAAATGCTGCAGTTTAATACTGCAGAACATTTGACTGAAAGTAGCTATGGGTGTTGCTAATGGAAGCCATTTCTGTTCACAATCATATTTTTTTGAGGTCTGAAAAGGAGTAGAATAGTAATTGGCAGTGCCTTCTATGATGATAAAATATTTTCTGCCAAAAAATGGCTACAAAATGTGATGCATACAAACAAATGAAGGGGAAATGGTAATACTTCTTTCTCACTCAGTGAAGATTGAGATATCCTTCTGTTTGAGGTTCACAGGGTTGGGAAAAGTACAACTGTGTTTTTCAAGCAAGTATAGATAAAAAAAAAAAGACTAAGATTCAGTGGTTTGTGAAGAAAAAACTAGCATGGTTTACATTGCCAAGAATTATGTCTATTTGCCACTCCAAAACTCATTACCACTTTATAGATTTTGCACTGAATTAGTAAACACACAGGTGTTAATCCCCAAACACTACAGCCACATCTTTTCAAAGTCCAGATCAAGTGACTGTTATGTTTGATTCCTCATTCATATTGTAGGAGGAATTGAGTTGAGAAATTTGTGACCATCAGTAGCCATTGTTTTGGAGAGTGTCTTTCAGATCTAATAAGGCATGTCTGATTATTACTGGATAGGGAAACTACTGGAGATTACCTTGCAAAGATTAGTTGAATGAAATGAAAATGTAGAAGGAACTGTGGCAAGAAATAGAATCGTTGTCTTCATGTGTTTGAAGGTCTTGTCACATGGAAAGAGTGATTAGGCTTGTTCTATTTGATCTCACAGGACAGAAGTAGGAATAATAAAAGTTCCTGATAGATTTTGGCTCCATGTGAGTAAAAATTGCCTAAAATTTAGAACTGTCAGAAAGTAGAATGGGCTGCCTTGGGAGGTTAGTTGATTGCTCATCATTGGAGGTATTTGAGCAAAAACTGAATGACTGCTTTTTGTGATTATTGTAAAAGGGATTCTTTGTCAATTATGGGTTAGATTAGAACTATTTTGGGCTTGACATTTATTAGCGGTGTGACCCTGGGCAAGTTACTTAACCCTTTTTGCCTCAGTTTCCTCATCTGTAATGGAGCTGGAGAAGAAAAATAGCAAATCTCTGTGACAAAAACCCCAAATGGGGGTCACAGAAAGTCAGACATAACTGAAAATAAATGTACAACAAAGATATTTTGAAATTCTATGTCCTGGCCTGGGTGAACATTAAAAGAGACATTTTCTGCAGCAGGCATTCAGATAATTTCATTTGATTTTTCTTTCACACACTCCTTCTTCCAATCTGGAAAAAAAAAGGAAAAAAAACCTCTTGTTATATTTGTCTAGCTCTGAATGGGCACATTGTGTTCCCCATTATTTTAATATTACTTATCTACTTCTACTATCTATTTCTCCCTGTAACTCATTTAGTTTTTCCTTTAAGTATTATATACTGTACTATTCAGGGCATGTATGTTAAGTGTTGGAATTAATTTATTATTAATAATGCCTTTCAACAAAATAATTTCTCTATTGATCTTTTAAATTAAGTCTTGTTTTGCTTTTACCTTGTCTGAGGTCATGATTGTGCTACCACCAGCTTTTTTTGTTTGTTTGATTAGTTAAATTGTGTCACAATAGATTATGCCTACAGGCAGCTGGAAGGTGCAGGGGATAGAGTACTTGGACTGGAGTCAGAAAAACCTGAATTCAAATCCATCCTCAGACACTCACTAGCCATGCAAGTCTGATCAGTTTCCTCATTTGTAAAATGAAGATAACAATAGCATCTCCCTTCCAGGGTTGTTGTTAGGATTTAGTCAGATGATATTTGTAAAGATTTTAAAATAGTGCCCGGCATATAATAGGTTCTGAATAAATACTTGTTCCTTCCCCTTCGGCCCCTTGTTTTAAAGCTCTGTGAATCTTTGTTTCAAGTCTGTTTCTTATAAACAATATATTGTTGGACTCTTTTTTTTCTAACCTATTCTGCTACCCTCTTTTATTTGTGGGCATATCCTTTCCATCCACATTTACAGTTTTGATCTTTAATTGTGTGTTTCCCTCTAATCTAGTCTAACATTTCCCCCCCCTTTATTCCTTGCCCCCTCTTAGTCACAGTTTCTTAACCTTTCTTTCCTTTTAAACACCTCCTTATGATACTTTTTGAATTTAAAGTTTATTTTGCTTATAACTAATCTCTCCACAAATCTACTCTCCCTCTTATTTCTTCCTTTCACCTTTCCTTGTTCCCTCCTTTTCCCTATTTAAACATGTATTTTTACACCAAACTCTCAATACATATTTGTCTTCCATCTTCCTTTAACCAGCTCAGATGAAAGTAAGGTCCATGTGATACCTTTGATACCTTTTTTGCTTTCCTCGTCGCTTCCATAGTTAGAAAGATTTCTATTTGCACATCCCTATTATATAAGATAATACATTCTCCCTCTCTTTGTCTACCTTCTTGTTAGGGCCAGGCTCTGTGTACTCTGATGGACTATCATAGTCTTGTATGGGCCTGATTTATCTTACCTGATATCCTGTTACCATATTCCTCATGCAATATGTGTTGCATTTTTCACAGGAGTGCTTCTGGCCTAAAAATTTCAGTCTTTCAATGGACATTATGTGATGTGATGGGGGGCCTGATATGTTGGATTTTCCAGGGTCCAGATCTCGGTTTGGACCTTGGCAAAGTAGATATGGCTTGCCTCTGGTTAGCCTTGACCTACCAGTTAAGAAGAAACTGGTTTTTTGTTCCCTATTCTCTCTCCTTACCACTCCTCCACTCAATGAGAAGGCAAGAAATCTAAAACCCATTACAAATATGTATTATCATGTTGCATTAGCCATGTTCTAGGGGGAAAATAGAGAAAAAAATATGGCTCACTCTCTAAGTGAATCAGTTCTCTTTCTGGAGATGGATAGCATATTTCATCATGGATCTTTTAGAGTTGTGATTGGTAGGGGCAGCTAGATGGCGCAGTGGATAGAGCACAAAACCTGAGTTCAAATCTGCTTTCAGACCCTGGGCAAGTCACTTAACCCCAATTGCCTCAGCAAAAAAAAAAAAAAAAAAAAGAAGAAGAAAAAAAAGAATTGTGATTGGTTATTGTGTTGATCAGAGTTAACTGAGTTTTTCCACAATTGATTATCTTTACAATATTACTTTAACTGTGCAAATTATTCTCCTAGTTCTATTCAATTCACTTTGCATCAAATTCATACAAGTCTTCCTAGGCTTTTCTGAAACCCTCCCCTTCATCATTTCTTACAACACAATAGTATCTCATCACCTTCATATGCCATTATTTGTTCAGCATTCCCCATTAATGGACATCCCCTCAATGTCCAATTCTTAGCCACCATAGAAAGAGCTGCTATAAATATTTTTGTACATATTGTCCTTTTCTCCTTTCTTTGATCTCTTTATGATATAGACCCACTAACACTATTTTGGGGTCAAAGGGTATACTCAATTTAGTAGTCTTTGGAGCATAGTTCCAAATTCCTTTTCAGAATTATTGGACTAGTTCTTAGCCTTACCAACAGTGCTTTAGTTTACCCATTTTCCCACATCCCTATATGTTTTAGAAATGAGATCTTAAACTTGAATTCTTTGTAAAGTTTAAATCACTTTAACAACATGGTGCTCTGGTCTTAGAGGCAGCATTGCTAGCAGTTAAAGTGATCTGGTCTATTTTAGGACTCCAGGAAGTCATATCATCATTGCAGAAAGGAGAGAGGAAAGACATAAGAAAGAACTCATGATTAGCCTTCTCTTTGGCTCTCTAGACTCCCTCTGAAAATATTTATACAGTTCAGTCATGAACTTCAAGTCATCAAGACAAATATTTAATGAACATTTGTTAAGAACTTACTAAGTCTGGAGATACAAACTCAAAATTGAAACAACCTGTGATCTCAAAAAATCTACATTCTACCAAGGGATGACAACAAAATAAAATTTTAAGAGGGCACAGGCAGTTTGGAGAATAAGGTCAGGCTTCATGTAGGAGGTGTCACCAACTTGTTCTCACAGGATTGAGGGGGAACTTGGCAATTATGTTATGTTATCTGATTACCTGTTAACAATGTAAAGACTGGTCATATAAATTATTTTAAAGGCCCCTTTAAATATTTATAAAGTGTTTTTTCTTGTCAAGTAGATAATGCAAGTATTATCATCCTCTGCTTGCAGGGAGCTTATACTCCACTGTGAAAGAGCATATCTACATGAAAAAAATGTTAAGGTCCTTTCAGAGCGTACCTTCACTTATTCCTTGTGGTATGGAGGTAACTGTGAGAGAGAGAGA
>JAJPUD010000665.1:563510-616422 GCA_023553655.1 Myrmecobius fasciatus
GAGAGAGAGAGAGAGAGAGAGAGAGAGAGAGAGAGAGAGAGAGAGAGTGTGTGTGTGTGTGTGTGTGTACAATCACTGTCACTTCCTCAGATACTTTTCCTCTATACCCCTCTCTTAGAGAAGTCTAGTTATGAAAAACAAACACTATATATTGGTCATGTATAACAAAAATATTCAGAGTAAATCACATATTGAAAAGAGTATTGTGACTGAGCCTGAGATGAGGTCACCTGACCAATTGTGGATGTCATGAGTCTTTAAAGGATATTGTTTCTTCCTAAAATGCCATCCACGAGAACCACTTTTGCCCCAACTTCATTTCTCTGGGGTTGACCAGTTTCCATCAGTACAGGCACCTTTAGGCGTAAACTGATGAGCAAAATAGGGCATAGGCAGATGTTTGAAATACCCATCATTATGTTTGAGGCCAGAAGGCTGAAGACAGATGAATGATTTTGACATTGAAATGATGCCTTTGTCCAGTTCTGTCTTGAATCTCTACGCTCATGCATGTGAACATATTTGTGCATGCACTTTTCTTTTCCCCTCACTCACTGAAAAAGCAATTTTTATCATTCTCAGTGGATGCCCTACCAGAGTAGAGCAGTTTCTTTTTATGCACAGCTAGTGAATTAAAATACATAATCCTAACTCTCACATGGCTTTTGGATCTGACTGCCTCCTTAGCACAAAATATTGGAACCAGAATAGTGTTTACCTCTTATCTTGCAGTTAGATGTTGACTTTCTCTGGCATTTATAGTTTCCCTATAAACAGTTCTATAGATAGTGCCCATGTATCAGCATTTGGAGAGACTCTACTTCAATCCCACTGATTATTGACCTCAGAAGTTACCAAGGTTTCCCATTCTTTTCTTCTATCCACTTGCTACTGAGGCTTAGGCCATAGCCATTTTAATAGTTATCTCTACTCTTTGTATAACCTCAGGCAGTCAGCAAGATAAATTTCCTCATTCCTGAGGATTTCTTCCAGCTCTCCAATCCCAACACATAGCTTTAGCTAAGAGAATCCCTGTCCCACAAATCCTCACATTGTGGCTATACCAGAACCTGATCAAAGCTCAAGTGAGATGCCTGGTACTTTATCAGAATAGATGTCTCCCCTTCTAATCCTCCTGATCAGAACTAATTGTGAGAAGAGAGGATTTCCTCATCCATGTGGATTATTCTGCCTGAGGAATACTCTTCTCCCAACTTTCCCCAAATTGGTGCTGCTAGGAACTAAAAGCTCCTCTTCGTGAAAGGGGTCTAGCCATTCAGCCTTGTACCTGCTGAAAGTAGCTGTGGGGAAAGAAATAAAGATCATGTAGCGGAAACAATTTCCAAGCCTTTCTCCTACACTGAAAGATCTCATCACACACTGAAAGGTTTCTTCCCTTCTTTCTCCTCTTCTCTCGACCACCACTAGAAAAAATGTTGCAAGGACTTTTTATCTACTCACCAGCAGCTAGTCTCTGGGCAATGTTCAGCTGGAGGCCATGCCATCCATATCCCTGACCCTAAGCTGCCTCACAGTCAGAGATCCAGCTTTTATAGAAGCCATGCCAGCTGGGCCTATTCTGCCACTGACATTCTTTTTTTTTTTTTTTTTTGATGATTTCCCAATTTATTGCTTCCCTCTTAATCTTGACTGCATTGGTTTTGTTTGTACAAAAACTTTTTAACTTAATATAGTCAAAGTTATCTATCTGTTTTTCAATTAAGAGTTCCAGTTCTTCTTTGGATATAAATTTATTCCATCTCCATAGGTCTGAGAGGTAAACTATATTACGTTCCTCTAATTTACTTATAGTATCACTCTTTATATCCAGATCATGAACCATTTAGATCTTATCTTGGTATGTGGTTTTAGATGTGGGTCAAGCCCTAATTTCTTCCACACTAGTTTCCAATTTTCCCAGCAGTTTTTTTTTAATTTAATTTTATTTGCATATCATATGTGTGGGTAATTCTTCAACATTAACCCTTACATAGCTTTCTGTACAAATTTTTCCCCCCAACTCCCCACCCCTCCCCTAGATGGCAGGATATCCACTACATGTTAATTATGTTAAAATACTTGACAGATCGAATATATGTATACTTATTTCCAAACTTATCATTGTTGTGCAAGAAAAATCTTATCTACACAAAAGACATATCAGATAAAGGAAACACAATGTAAGCAAACATCAATCAAGAGTATGAGAATGTTATGTTGTGGTCCACATTTCACATCCCTCTCTCTGGGTGTATATGGCTTTCTTCACTGAACAATTGGAACTGGTTTGAAACATTTCATTGTTGAAGAGAGCCATGTCCATCAGAATTGATCATATAGTATTGTTGTTGCCGTGTATAATGATCTCCTGGTTCTGCTCATCTCACTCAGCATCAGTTCATGCAAGTCTCTCCAGGCCTCTCTGAAATCATCCTGCTGGTCATTTCTTACAGAACAATAATATTCCATAACATTCATATACCATAATTTATTCAATCATTCTCCAATTGAAGGGCATCTATTCAGTTTCCAGTTTCTAGCCACTACAAAAAGGGCTGCCATAAACATTCTTGCACATGTGGGGCCCTTTCCTTCCTTTATGATTTCTTTGGGATATAAGCCCAATAGAAATGCTGCTGGGTCAAAGGGTATGCACAGTTTGATAGCTTTTTGAGCATAGCTCCAAATTGCTCTCCAGAATGGCTGGATCCGTTCACAGTTCCACCAAAAATGCATCAGTATCCCAGCCCTCCCACAACCCCTCCAACATTCATCATTAACTTTTCCTGTCATTTTAGCCAATCTGACAGGTGCCACTTCCATTCTTGAACAGAAAATATGAGTAGTAAATTTTTTAATGGTATACCAAAGAAATTCCATAAAAGACATAGGACATAAAGTTCCCTCAGAAGTGCATGTTTGAATTATTACTGATAAATTAATTTGGATAATAACTATATTAAAAAGAATTGAGAGCACTCTGAAGAACACAAGATGAAGAAAAATTAGAAAAATTGCAAATTGATATCTAAAAACTTAAAAATCTTCATGGAAGTAGTAAATTACAAAATTAGAAGTCTATTAATGCTGGAAGGGGACTTTAGGAGTAATGTAGTCCAAACCTTTCACTTTACAAATGTGGCATCTGAATCCCAGAAAAGTAAGATGAATCCCACAATTATGCAGTATCGAGACAAAATCCATCCATATTGCTTATGAGAAGCACATGATACAAAAGATATAACTAACTGAATTAAAGATTTTGTCTAAAATATATTGTCCAATTGTTGTTGGAGTTGTGAAATGGTCCACCCATTCTGGAGAACATTTTGAAACTATGCCCAAAAGGCTGTAAAAACTGTGCATATCCTTTGACCCAGCAGTACTACTACTGGATCTATATCCCAAGGAAATCATAAAGAAGGAAAAAGGACCCACATATACAAAAATGTTTGTAACAACTCTTTTTGTGGCAAAGAACTGAAAAATGAGTAGATACCCATCAGTTGGGGAATGGCTGAATAAGTTATGGAAGATGAAAATCATGAAATATTATTGTTGTATAAAAAATGATGAACAAGCTGATTTTAGAAAGTCCTGGAAAGTTATTCAAACTGATGCTGAGTGAAAGAAGTAGAACCCAGGAATATATTGTACACAGTAACAGCAAGATTGTGTGATGATCAACTGTGAAAGACTTGGTTCTTCTGAGCAGTTTAGTGGTCCAAGACAATCCCAATAAACTTTGGATAGAAAACACCATCTGCATTCAGAGAGAAAACTATGGAAACTGAATGTAAATCAGCACTTGATATGTTCACTTTTTTTCCTTTTTCTTCTGTTTTTTTTTCTCTTATGGTTCCCACCTCCCCCAACATGATTCACAAAGAAACGTTTATTTAAATAATAATAATAATGTATATGTATAACAAGAAAAAAAACAAAGGGGGGGGGAATAAATAAATAAATTGTGTTGTCCAACTGCAGATTCGGAAAAGCTTTGAATGATATTGACAAAGTTGTATACAGACTAGGTGACAGATGATACTTTGTAATAGTGATAGAAAAAAATGGAATAACAAATGCAAAACAATTATTTATATGCCCCAAACATCTCAGCAGTTAAATTCATAAAAGGTTAATAGCAATAGACGAAATGGATTTTAAAAACTAATATTAGGGGACTTTGAATACATCATTGTGAGATATGGTCAACAAAAAATTAACAATAAAGAAATCACAAACTTGAATTGTTTAATAAGTCAGATTTTCTATTCTTTACTCTTAGAACTGAATGAGTGAAACAAGCAATACACATTCTTTTCAAGTACATATGGAATGTTCATCATGAACATGAATCACATACTAATAGAGAATCACACACTAGGTCATAGAGAATCACATACTGTCATAGAAAAGTCCTCCACAAATTCAGAAAGGCAGAAATATACAAACCATAAGCAGTAAAATTAGAATTAAAATTTTATAATGTGAGTAAAAGTTGTTTTTAAAAAGTTATAACACTTAAAGGATCATATATTTAGAACTAAAAAGACCTTGGGAAAAGAGGTTCATCGAGTCTTTAATACCCTCATTTTACCTATGAGAAAACCAAACCCCAGAAAGTTTGTCACTTGCCCAATGCCGCATAGTCACTGTTTGAGAAAATATTTGAAAATAGGTCTTCTAACTCGTAGGTCCAGTGCTTTCTTCGCTATACCATGCTACTTCTCTGTAGAAAGTGATGAAAATATTTTAAGCAAATGGCTTGAAGAAGAAATCAGAAAAAAATGAAATATTTAAATACAAGAATAATACTACTACATATCAAGATCAATAGGATAGATAGACTTCCAGCCAAAACTACACCAAGAGTCAGCCAGTAGCCCACAGATTATAGGAAAGTAGATAAATGATCAACTCTAGCACAAGCAAATAAACCTTTTCCCTTCCACCACTACTGGGAGAAAAGCCAGCACTGGCCAAGGCAGCATGATAAACCTGTAGAAATAAAATCATGGGTAGGAATTCATTATTTCACAAATATTCTTTGGGAGATTGGTTAGCAGTTTGTAGGAAATTACTTTAAATCTGTATCTCCTACCATATACCTTAATGATTTTTAGCTGTGTGATGGAAGTGATAGACTTGAACATTAAAGGGAGAAAAATACCAACTTAAGAAAATAGAAGAAAACACAATGTATTTATCTCAGATGTGGAAGAGAAATAGCTTTTCCACTACAAAAAAAAAGTTATCAAAAGGAAATGGAAAGTAGAATATTGTGGGAAATAGCTGTTGTAAAAATGACACGCAAATTTGATCTCTAAGCCATGAGATGAATTCTTTAAAAAAAAAAAAGTATAAAATTTACTGCCATCCCATGATAAATTGTCAAAAGATGTAAACAGGTAGTTCACACTCACCAGTAATCAAAGATATGTAAATTAAAACAACTTTAAGGTAATATCCAACATATTGTTCTAAATAATTAAAAAATAATGAAACTCAGTGCTGATGGTTCCATGGGGAAATTGGACTATTCATTCCTTATTAATAGAATTGTAAATTTGTAAATCTTTTTGGAGAACAGTCTGGCAGTAGACAATACAAAGTTACAAAAATAATCCTATCTTTTGACCCAATAATTCCATTGGGAATATAGCATGAACATGTTATCAAAAATTTTAAGGAGCTGTTCAGAAATTTTCATAGCAGCATTATCTCCAATTGCCCCCCCAAAAATAGAAATACCCTAATATCCAAAATTGGGACAGTGATTGAATAAATTGTATTACATTTTTATAATACAGTATAATATAGTTAAGATTGGGATAAGGAACATAAAGAAATATGGAAAGATTTTTTTGAAAGTATGCAAAATAAGTAAAGCAAAACCAAAAAGACAGGATACATGCTAACTTTTGATTGTATAAGATGGAATGGGAATAAATGAGCAAACATGGAATCTTGATGTAGACTTAGAATTGTAGGAACATTTTAGATGTTGAAGTTAATTTAAATGTAAATAGCTCAAAAGCAAATCTAATTGGCTGAATTTATGTTATAATATATAATAAATAATTTAATTTTAAAAAGTTGTAAAGTTCAGCATGAGTCAGAAGATTTGGGTTCCATTTTCAGTTCTACCACTTTTGCTGTAATCTTGGTCAAATTATTTGACCTCCAGACCCCATCTATAGAATGCCAAGTTTGGACTTGGGGATCTCTAAGATACCTTCTCATTCTAGATCTTATGAACTAAACAGCTTGTGAACATGAACTGTCCGACAACTGAATGGGCCACCAAATGAGAGGAGTCCTGAATTGTCAGTAATGATGGGGAAGAGGAGAGGACTGCAGGCAAATGTTTGGACTGTGTAATCTTCCAAGTCCCTCTAAAACTCTCATAGGACAGAAAATTGTACAGGCTAGAAAGAGAAAACAGAACCACAGGGTCAGGGATGGAGAGACAACAGAGAGTGAAATATAAGCTGGAAGGTAGTGGGAGGCAGGAGTGAGGCCATATACTCACCTTACTGAAAAAGGTTGTGAACAGAAGAATGGCTTCAGCTGCTTCATGGATTCCTGATGCCATAGCCATCACCAATAGGGAATGGAATTACTGTTGGCATGGAGTCCATATACGTGCTTTGCAAAAAAGGCCTTATTGTAAAGTTCTCAGATTTTATTGAAAGAACCAAACAGGAAAATTTTGTGATTATAAACATACTCAGACTGGGTTTTATCTTATTTTACTTATTTAATCAGCTGGGAAAGTCCAATTTATAATACTCGAAACAAATGATAAATTACACCCTGTTGTAATGATGCTAGTTTCTTCTGAGCATAAAATGATTTTAAGTTCAACTTATTTAGCTTAGTCTGTTGTGTTTTATTGATAATTTAATTGTGGTAATTGATTCTTTCCTTTCTAGCTTGTTGAAACGTTTCTCTGAACCTCTTATTAAAGTATACTCTGATAGTTTTAAGTTAAATGAATTAATAGTAATTATTTGATTAGCATGTATGAAGATGATATCAGGGCATGAAATTGGTACTGTGCTTTTGTGTAGTCATAAGGGAGAAGAATTTCGGAGTGATTATTACTGCTCAGCAGATCAAACTGATCCTCTGCTAGTTGAGATAAATATCTAGTAAGTAGCAGATAAACGGAGATCAATCCTCAGCCATACAACTATATGGGCCATGGTGCTCTACCTTTCTGCTGGCAAAGGAACAACTGTTTGACTTTGGGGATGTCTTGTCACCAGTGAGCAGCCCTGAATCTGTAAAGATGGTTGGCAGTTGTATTCAGTGGTAGCTTCATTCTTCATGCTTGAGCTTTCTCTTCGTTGGTGTAGCCAGCTTCCCAGCAGGCTTTAGGTAGTTCCATTATAAGTATGTCAAAGCAAGATCCAAGATGGCAATAACAGTTATGGCACAGAATACACACGATACATTCCCAATGGCATGGCTATTTAGGCCCCTCCTATATCTTTCTATGAGATTACTCATAGGCAGAAAAAGAACTGGCTTTCAGCTATTCAAAGTGTTAAGTGTTTGGGAAGGAACTGATCTCTACTTCCAAATGGAAATAATTTTGTTAATGAATGGAACCAAAAGGGTCAAGAGAACAAGCAGTCACTTTCACCCCTCTCCTTTTAGGTTAGGGGCCGGCAGCCTTTCAGAAGTGGCAGGCCATGGTGCAGAGCCATTGTACCTGGACCACTGGCAGGACAAGGATGATGTGTGTTGATTACAAAGTATGAATTCTCTTGAGTGGAAAAGTGTGTGCCTTTGCACCTATCACAATGCCTGGCACATAGCAGGCAATTAAATTAATAAATGCTTGTGGGTTGATTGATAGGGTGTGTGTGTGTGTGTGTGTGTGTGTGTGTGTGTGAGACATGTGTTGGGCTACTGACTCTCGAGCCAGGGTGGGTGTGGCATGGAATGGGATTTTTGACAAGATGGGCAGGGAGGGGGAAGTATAGTGATAGGCAGCAACTTTCACAAGCAACAGGAAAGGGAACCTTCCTGCCCCTGAAAATTAACCCATATGTAATCTTTGGTGTGCATGCCAGACCCATTGATGTTTGTGTTCTTGCAATGCTTTCTGATCCTCGAGAATGCTGGAGCTACTCCTAATTACAGGAGGGAGGCTAAAATATTTCTTAATCTTGCTAGAGGCCGGGCTCTACCCACCCACCCCCCTTAACTCTCCTGCCCCCCCTGGGGGTGAAGCAGAAAAAATAGGGCAGGACTATTCTTCAGTGATTCTTTAAGAAGCCATAATTAGCCATTTGTGCTTGTTTTCTTCCACAGGCTGTTCCCAAGCCCATTGCATTGGAGCCCTGCTTTGGTAACAGAGCAGCAGTCCTTTCAGTTTTTGTGAGGCTGCCTCGAGGCCTGGGAGGAATCCCTCCACCCGGACAGTCAGGTGAGTGGATGTTCCCCTTTAGCTAATGTTAAAGCATTCTCTCCCTTCTCCAATCCATCCTCTACACTGTCAAGTTGATGTTTCTAAGATAGACCCAAACATGTCATCCAGCTGCTTAAAAATCTCCAGTGGCTTCTTAGTGCTTTTAAAATAAAATTCAGGCTTTTCCCCCTAGACTGTAAAGCTCCATAGTCCACCTCCAAAGGGAGTTATCTCCCAACCCTCAACAAAGTTATTAGCCATTTCACTTTCTTATAATGTTTTTTTTTTAAAGTTTAGTGTTTTGTACTTTTTGTTTACTTTTGTACATGTTGAACTCTTGTGCCTTCCCAAAGTGGCAGAGTAGGTAAGCCTGGAGTCCTCAGATCTAATAGCGTGTAACTCTGGACAGGTCATTTAATCCTTCTTTGCTCAGTTTCCTCACCTGTCAAATGGGAATAATAATAGTACTTTATGTCCCAGGCTTGTTGTGAGATATTTGTTTAAAAAAAAAAGTACTTAGCACAGTGTCTGACACATAAGGTACTGTAGAAAAGCTTATTTACTTCCCTCCCAGGAAAATGAGGACAGGCACTGCTTCTATATCCCCAATATCTAGCACAGTACATCTAGTAAGCATTTAATAAGTGTCATTGAATGGAGTAGAACATAATCCATTGTAGAGAAGAGACAACTGAGGTATTGAGAAGTTAAAGGACCTGTCCAGTGCCCTCAAGATGTTTCTTGTCCTGGCTTGTGGATTCCGGACATAAAAAACATTCTCAAGGAGCCCAAGGACTCAGCCACAGGATCCCCTGGCCCCTGGCCCTGGGGGATCAGGTGGCCACTTAATTCCTCCAGATATTGTCTCAAAATTTACAAAACACTCTCTTCAAACCAATGCTGTGGAATAAGCGGAACAGGCTTCATCTAATGACTCTCCCTATTCACTGCAGAGTAGAGTGAGATTCAAAAAACGGGAAGGGCTTGGTGGGAGTTCCATCTCAGGACTCCAGACACAAAACCCAGGGCTCTTTCCACGTGAAGCTTAACTAGAAAAACAGCCCCAAAACCTGGCACTCAGGGAGCAGGCCTAGCCAGGGGATTTCTCAGAGGGAGCTGTCCCTTAGCTTCCTCTATGGATGCGAAGGCCTGTGCCTCCAGTGCCTGGGGATCAAAGGCATAGGACTGAGGAGAGAGCACTCTTCCTAGTCATGGGACTCTGGGAAGGAAGTCACAGTAATTCTTTCCTTACAGAGTGGTTGTGATGAGTGAATTCTGTAACCATTAAAACACTAGAGAAGTGGGAGTTGTTATCATTGCTCTTTGAAGGACAAGGCCTAGCAGTAGTCCCATTTTTTTAGATAACAATACCATCTTATACTTTAGGTGCTGATTACTAATAAAGAGATACTCCCCTTCTCCCCTCCCCCCAAGAAAGCTCACTTGGAGTGGGAGGAGAAGAGCAGTGTTGTTTGGTGGTTTTTCCAGTGTGAATGAAAGAAGAATTCGGAGCTTAATTTCCATCCACACAAAGGGGAACACTTTCTCTTCCTCTCAGGCATTCACTTCCTTTGCTGTTGGTCTTGACCAGCCTTTAGCCTCTAAAGGAGATGCTAATAGAAAGGTATTTCTTAGCAGCTTCCTTTTCACAAAGCTGGAGTGATAGTTGTGGGGTACAGGGCCCACAGATTCCTTGTAGCACATGGGGTTGAAGATCTGGGGGTGGGGGAAATGTCAGGGAAGGACTGTGCTTGCCCTTTTCAAAGTGACTTACCCACCAAGCCTGGCCTTCAGGTGGAACAGAAAAGTTCTCCTGTAATTAGAAAGTGAAGCCTAATGACATGATGGCCCTGAGCTGTTCCTGAATAGAACACCCCACCTCTGTCAACTACCAACTCACCTAAGTTCCTTCCTCAAGGGTCACTGCCTCTGCAGCACCTTCCTGCTTACCCTAACTGAAAATCTACTCCCCGAGATTTTCCAGGAGTCATTTCTCAGACTCCATTTTGCCTGTCACACCCTGACTTGAACCACATTTCTTTTCTTGCACATGAAATAAGCACACATAGTCCAGGAAGTAAACTTCTCAAGCTGGGACTCTGCAAACTTCATGCATCCTTTTCTCCCTGACGCTTCATCAAAGGCCTTGAATGTGATAGTCATGTATAATATTTGTCCAGAATGAAACTTTTACATGAAATGCTTTTTCTTAGAGAATTATAAAAATGGTTCTTTTTCCTTCTGCTATGTCTAGACAGATAGTTAAGTAGCCCATAAAAAGCAATACTACTTATTTTTTCCTACTAATTTTACTTTGTCTTCAGTTCCTAATTCTCTCCTTTTCACCTCCTCCACCACTGAGAAAGCAAGAAAAACAAAAGCCATTACTAATATGTATAGTAACACAACATAAATTGCCACATTAACCATGTCCAAAAAAAGAGAGAGAATAAAATATGCTTCAGTCTGCCCTCAGAGTCCATCAGGTCCTTCTTTAGAGGGAGCTTGTTTCTTTATAGTCCTTTGGAATTTTGGTGGGTTACTGTATTGATCAGAGTTGCAAGTCTTTCATAGTTGATAATCTTCAAAATCTTGCTGATATTGTGTTTAATGTTCTCCTGATTCTGCTCATGTCTCTTTGTATCAGTTCATATAGGTCTTCCCAGAGTTTTCTGACATCATCTCCCTCTTCACTTCTGATAGCACAGTAGTACAGTATTCCATAATGTACCATTCAAATAACATGTTATTCAGCTATTCCTCAGTTGATAAGGGCATCTCTTCAGGTTGCAGTCTTTTACTTCAACAGAAAGAACTGCTCGGGCAGCTAGGTGGCGCAGTGGATAGAGCACCAGCCCTGAAGTCAGGAGGACCTGAGTTCAAATCTGATCTCAGACACTTCCTAGCTGTGTGACCCTGGGCAAGTCACTTAACCCCAATTGCCTCAGCAAAAAAAAAAGAAGGAACTGCTGTAAATATTTTTGTGCAAACAGATACTTTCCCTTTTCCTTTGGGATACAGGCCTACTAGCAGTATTGCTGAATCATACATGGTTTATAATTTTCTGGCAGTCAAGCTTCTTATTAGTGCTCATTTTTGTGTGTGTGGGGGGGAATCTCTCTTTCAGGACTTGCTGTGGCCAGTGCACTGGTGGACATTTCTCAGCAGATGCCAATTGCTTACAAAGAGAAATCAGGAGCCATGAGAAATCGGAAACAGCAGCCACCTGCACAGCCTGGAACCTGCATCTGATGCTGGAGCATGAGAACTGTCCCTGTAAGGGGTTTAACACACAAGAACAGTTGGAAAAGGAGGGAGGGTAGGGGAGGGTGGGGGAGGGCCACAGATTTTACAGTCATGGTGCAAGCAACTGGAGATACTTGGAGAAAGCAGCGTCCTTGAGCCCAATCTTGTCTGCATGGTCGTTTGCTTTGTCTGAAAGTTGCTCCAGTTTGTGTTCCAGAGTCCACCCTTTTCTTTTTTGTCAGATTCATTTAATTTAATTACAGGTCCAATAATGATCTTGTCATCATTATGGGAAGACAGTGTAAATAAAGCCAGGAGAACAGTTAGGAATGAATGACACTCAGGTTTACACATGGAGAACTGTTCCTGGGGACTTGTATTTCTCAACTGTGCAAAAAAAAAAAAAAAAAGATGCAGTGTTTACAGGTAAATGTTAGTCATCGATAACTCACCAATGCAGGCTTTTAGGGAACTTTCAGGTGAAGTCACTTAATTTTCATCTGAACTGTATTCTCTCTTTAAAAAAAAAATGCTGTTTATTCTTGAATCATCTAGGCAGAGATCTCTCTCTTCCAATGGAATGGTATTTTTCTAGTTGAGAATTATTTACAGTCCATCTCTTTGGAATCATGTCAAAGTAGAATAGAATGAGACTATTTTAATATGAAGATCAGAAATGTCACTTGGAAAGAATGCAAATTATTGTGGTTTTCTAAGGAATCTTGGTTAATATAGTCTTAACCCATTTAGAACACACACACGTGCACACACACACGAAGTGCCTAGACTTTAAATAGATCTAGCAATTTGGGAAATTAGTATACATAGGTTTTTACATAATTGCATTCCTATATTCCTGTAAAATTTAAATGGTTACCCTAGGCAATCTGTGCTCTTTTCTAAAGCCTAATTTGCAGCCAGGAAAGATGATAGAATTTTTCTACTCAAGGATGTGCTTAACCTGGTAGCAGTACCTGGAAGGGAAGGTAGAATTGAGCTACAATATCCTATGTAAAAGCTGCTGTTCTCACCTCTGTTGAAAGTCAAAGGTGTGGGAATGTGGAGTGTCCCTTGTGTGTGTCCCATAACCTTCTAAGTTTCAACTTTAGTGTTTCTCTTGGCCCTTCCTATGCTTCCTCCCAGGGCACAAAAGTGGATGTTAGTTATCCTTCATAACCACCAAGGGGAAAAAAGAGGGCTGGGTGTGCTTTGGGGGCAAGACACAGCTCTGTTTCTTGTGTCCATTTCCATTTTAACCTCATCTGCCTTGAGTGTATTTTCCTCAGGGTCTAGGCTAGTGGACTCAGACTTCTGCCTGGAGGAAGGGACAGTCCCTTATGGGATTCTGTTCAGTTCATTTCAGATATGTGTCAAAGCCCCTTGCTTGATCCTGTAGATACAAATATGAAATAAGACAGAGGCCCTATTAGTAAGAACTTTGCAATCTAATAGGGAGGATGAGACGTAGACCCAAATAAATATAGTACAAGGTAGAATGTAGTAGAGGCAAAGGAAAAATTCAGATGGTAAAGTGGGAAAATGGGAGTAGGAGGAGAGGTCACTTTCAGCTGGGCCTTCCATCAAGAGCCAAAGCCCAGAACCTGCCCATGACATGCAGAAGGGGAAAGAAGACATTTGCCTTCTTTCTTATCAGAAGGAACCTCCTCACCTCCCCAGATGTAAGAGGTTCTTCTCCACTATCTACAGCCCATGTTGAGCACTAATAGAGAATCAGCACATCCGGAGATCTGAAAAGGAGAAACTCAGGTTTGCCAAATGGAGTGAGCAATAATGATTTTAAGAGGGACAGGAGGAAAGGACTCTTAGAAACTGGAAGTACTGCATCTTTTTTTTCCCCATTTTCTTATACTCTGTCTCTTAATATCCATAGTAACCAGTGGGAAAATCCCTCCCATGCTGCATCAGCAAGGCCTAGGCTATGACCATGGGCTAGAAGAACTTCTCTTCCAACTTCATCTCAGAACAACTATGATAGTGAGGGAGGTGAACCTTTGGGCATTTAGGTAGCTTAAGACCAGTGAGAACAAATAAATGCCTTAGAAGTTTTTTCTTTGAGATGCAACCCTGAAGAAATGCAGTGATTAGAGAGAGCTTTTTCTCTTCTCCTACCCTTATAACTCTGTTCTTTCTCCCAGGGGTTTTAAGCTCCCCAAGAATGCTTTTTGTCCTGGAAGTTTTGGGGAAAAAAACAACACTATCTAATATACAGAAAAATTACCTCCAATGGACCCTTTCCCCTTCACACAATACTGGCCAAGAGCAAGGGTATATAACCTCTGAAGGTCCCTTTCAACTCTGACTCTGTGTTTCCAGGTGAACCCAGAGGAGGAGACCCCACAGCCCCCTCTACCTAAGATTGTCCAACCTGCTTCTCCAGGAGGTGCCAATTATGTAAAGATCTTGAGAGTGATCCAGGCCTGTTTTAGGAGTGGGGAAGTGGGAAACAGGCTGTGGGAGCTGCCTCTTGCAAAGAAGTAACCTCAGCATTGACTCTGAGGACTAATTTTTCCTTTTGCTAAGATAGTCTTCACTACATTTCTCCTCTCCTTCCACACCTTCCTCCCCTTCCTCACAAATATCATTGTTGGAAAAGTCCTAAACAGTAAGTGACTGTCAGCCACAGAGAGGCTCACGGACTTTCTCTTCAGTGACTGAAAGGAAGCAGGAGGTTGAAGACAAGGCAAGTAGAGCCCTGCAAGAAACCAAGAATTACGAATCACTTTTGGGGAACAGCCCTCCTTTCAGTCTTCTCTCTGCCAGCGTGTGGATTGTCTGGGCTACTGTCATGTCTCTGCCTCAGCCCTGTTACCCCCAGCAAATGGCTTAATCCAAACTTAAAGTTCAGCTGGAATGGGGAGAAGCAAAATCTCTAATAGCTGGCATGTCTCACTTCTGAGCCAGTTTCCTGGCCCTGGAAACAGGCCCATATGTCACCAAAAAGCCTGTGAGTAAATAAAAACCATTTTAATAACCCAGCTAAATAATACAGTGGCATCATGTAGAAAATGCTAAATCTTTGAAAATATACATAAAACAGAGAAACTGTTCACGTATTTTTGATGCATTTTAAATGATGCCTAAGTTTTGTCTTAATAACATGTCCCAGTGCTAAGTACTGGCTATCTTTCAGAGCTCAGAGAAGTTGTACAGTTAGATCCTGATGCTCTGCCAATTGAGCAGGAAAAATATCCCCAACATGTTGGTGCATTTAAATGCAATGCATTTCAATGAAACAAAATGTCTCAAAAACAAAGCTTTTCTCCTACT
Organism: Myrmecobius fasciatus; assembly: GCA_023553655.1. Taxonomy (NCBI): domain Eukaryota; kingdom Metazoa; phylum Chordata; class Mammalia; order Dasyuromorphia; family Myrmecobiidae; genus Myrmecobius; species Myrmecobius fasciatus. The sequence goes on from JAJPUD010000665.1 coordinate 578,470, forward strand.
TAGAAAAAATGCAGGAGGAATCTTGCAGTAATTCAACCTAATATAAGCTGTTCCATAGAAGAATGTTAAAATGAAGCTATTTAACCTCTTGTCATTAGAGTTGGCCCACATCTCCATTTGCCAGGGAGTCTTGACTTTGGGGCAATGGTTGGATGCCCTGAGTTTCAGCCCTAGAAATATTTCCCTTGTTTTTTATAGTTGAATTATTGTGAAACATGGAAGCAAAAATCCCAGAGCCATGTCTTAGATGGTTGAAATTTGTGATTGTGACTTTGTTTAGGTTTCTAATGGGAATTTTCCAGCCTTTTAGTTTATAGCATGAATGATGCCTATGGGCACTGAAAAATAAGTTATTTTTATTTGGTTATTTTGTTTGCAAATAGCTCCTATTTTTCCAACAAAAATTTCATAAATATTTGTAGTCATTATGTGCAGCAGCCAGTAACATCCCTGTTTACTTGTTTCCTCTCTTACTCCTTACCATATCTTTATTTGTCTAGGAACCTGCAGTCTGTTCTCTGGGTAAAGAGTGACTGAGGTCCCTTCCATCTCCCCAAGGCCCATCTGCCCAAGATAAGGATAGTCTGATTGCTGTGAGAGGCACTGGAAGAGAATCCCGGGCCCACAGATTTCCGAGGTCATGTGTTCAAGGGAGAAAAACAGAGCTGGGCCAGAGAGGTCTATAGGTAGAGGGAACCAGAACACTGAGTCACTGACCCTGGAATTGAAAGCAAAGCTTCTTCTAGTCCCTCTTCTGGGAAAGTTGACATTAATCTAGTATAGAATACATGGACTCACCTTGGAATTGGGGTGACTGGGAAGAGGAGGTTGGTGTGGCCTACAGGATCATCATACCAACAAGTAGGAAGAGATTTTGCTTTAAACTGCTTCTCCACAGCTTTTTATCTTTTGTATGGTAAAGTTCAAATTTAATTGGAGTTTTCTGCCAACCACCACACAGCTAAGGCAAAGAGTCATGTTTTTAACATCCTTGCTTTTATCAGACATACATTTCCACTTTGGGTAGAGTTAAGTGAGTGGTGTGGCACTAACTGAAGAAGAATAAGGTATTCCCTGTAAGAGGAGGTGTCTAAGGAGAGGCTGAACAAGAGCACTGATTATCAAGGAGAGGGTTGTGGGGGGGATTTTTGCCCAGTTGGGACTTGATTCCCCCCAGTTTTGAGATTATATTCAGTGGGAAAGTCAACAACCAAACCATAGAATTGGCTTTGACTTCTAACTATACTATAGGGAAGGCCTGGGAGAGGTACCTCCCTTCCCCAGTAAGCCAGACTCAAGGGCAGGGGTATGAACAGAGGGAAGAAATAGGCTGATCAGGAGCAAACTGTGCTCAGGATACTTGCTGTCTCTTCCACGTTGGGGCTCAAATGACAGTTACCCAATTTACTGAACTTTTCTTAAATAAAAATTCTTGTGCATGTCTTCCAGGTACTATAATTATTTCCCAGGGACATTTTCCCCCTGCTCAGTAATTCACACTAATAAAAGTTCTGCTAGGGAGAAAAATTGTGTAATAGCCTGTAAAATCTGTCAGTCCACCTTTTTAAAAGAAATCCTGAAAGATACTCCCACTTATTCTGAATTTGGACCTAGCACACATTAACACTAGTGAAACCTATTTCCTTGAACTAATTCTGTCTTTGGAAACTCCTTGGGTCTGCGGTTATTTCCAGTTCTTCTGTGTTCAGACTCCAGCTTAGTTTGTTAATATGTATAATTTAGCATTGATTGCACTCATATGTAAATACGGAGTAAGTATTGTAAACTATTTCATTGCTGGGGATCGTGGGTGTTATACATACACAAGTTAGGATCGCAACTTTTTGGTATTTTTTTGTATTGTAAGATAACAGCTAATTTAAGCCAGAAAAGAGAATTCTGGAAGGTCTGTGCATTTTAAACACAAATGTGAAGTACATGTATATAAACAAAAAGTAAATACTGTAATACAAAATTTCCTTTGGAAATAAAAGTAGAAGATCTGGTTAAAGTAGGTGTTTGATTCTAATTTGCTCTCACATTTCTGTCTTATCTTCTTTTTTTTTTTTTTTTTTTTGGTCACCAGAAGTTTTTAAGATACTAAGGCAAAAAAAAGGAGGGGTGAAGGAAATGCCTTCAGTCCCAGTCAAAGATTTTGCTTAGAGCTTTCATGTGCCAGTCCATCTGGAGGCTTCTCCGAAAGGTTAATTCTGGGAGTCATGAATTCCTGATTGAGAAAAGCATCTGAATATATTGGAAAATGAGTGCCTTGATTTTTGAAACAGATGAACTGAGTTTGAGGCTCTTGTGGTACTTATGTCAATCACTTTGCAAATATTAAAACTTTATATAAAAGTTTGCTGTTATTGACTTCATCTCTCTGTGCCTCAGTTTCCTCATCCATAAAATGGAGACAAAAATATGTGGGAAAAGTGCTTTGTGAAGCCTTACAACACTTTTAAAATGTAAATAGTTATTCCTGACAGAATAATCACTCCAGGGGATTATGACCCAATGAGAAAGCATATCAAGTTTCTACTTCTATTTTCCTCTGCAATCCATTAAACCTACCCTCTACTCCCAGAGCTGGAGAAGCAATCCCACCATAAGCCAGAAGAGGCCTAATTGTCCAAAGGAATATGTTCCAAGGCAGAGTGGAACAAGAGAATCTCACAATGTGTTTCAGAAGCCTCACAGGGTTTGCTTTAAGGAAAAAGACTGAGTTTTTAAGTGCTGGTGAAAGGAGAGGTGCCATGTCCCTGGCCTGCCCCTAAAGACAGACCCTCTGGCTCAGCTTCCCTCTCACAGTGCTCCTGAGGAACAGCACAGGAATATTGCTGAGGTCTCTACTTCAGTTGAGGACAAACCCAAGAAAAGCATCTTTTCCAGCCATTGCTACTCATAATTTCCTCATTTTGTTCATTTGATTTAGTAGGTTTCGTTTGTGGATTATAGGGGACAAAAGAACGTTTTTTCCTGACATAGTGTGGTATAGTGGAAAGAACTCAGAAGGATTGGGTTCAAATACTGCTTCTGACATTTATTCCTTCTTTGTGATCTTGGACAAATAATGAATCTCTCTGAGTTTGTTTCTTCATCTGTAAAAAGAGGAATAATATGTCTGCAGAGGCTTGCAAAATTGAAATAAGATAATGAAGTATTTTGTAAACTTTAGAGGCTATATAAATGCCAGCTGCCATTATCTGATCCAACACTCCATTTTTATGCTATTTCACAGATAGGAAAAGCAAGGCCAGGAGAGCTCATGGCTCCCCCCAAATAACACAGCTCCCCTTTCTTTATCTTAGTGCCATTCATTCAGGAACCATTTACTGAATGCCTATGGATCACCAATTCCTGTGCTCAGGTCAAGCTTAGAAAGGCACAGAGAACTCCAGACTAGACAACAGTCTAGTGAAAGCCTGAGTGAGTCAGCCTCTGCTCTTCTGGAGCCTGTGATCTCATTAGAGAGAAAGCTTTATCTTGTTAAGGAGTTCAATAAAATAAGGCTGTGTGATAATGTGTCCAACTAAAGGGTGTAGACTAAGTATTGTCAGGATTGAGAGAAAATGAAACATCAGAAGTTAGGGAAGGCTTCACAGAAAAGGACTGGGCTGGATTTTGGAGGATGAAGAGGAAGGATAAAGGGCAAAGTAAACAGCAGTGGGGACCAGAAATCCCAGCTTGTGTCCATAATAAGAGCTCGTCACCAGGCCTTTGAACGAACCTTGGAGAATGGGAGAAGTGCCATGGAGGTGAAGGAGAAAACTGGACATTACCATTTGCCAAAAAGGGAAGAAAGTGGCATCTGTAAATTACACAGCAATGAGCTCCATAGCTGTTCCTGGAAAAATTCTAGAGGATCTCGTTGAGAGAGTGATTAGTGCAAACTTAGAAGGCAGGCTATAGCAGATGAGCTCACTTCTCTTTCTGAGAGAGGAGAGTATACTTAGATCAAGGAAATGCTGTAGCTGTAGTGTAATTACTCCATGGGCAGTACTCATTGTAGATTTCACCAAAGCATTTTGCAAATAGATAGCATGGAGAGATAGGTACTGAATTGTAATATAGATATAGAACTGGTTGAATAACCAGGCCCAGAAAAGTAATAGGATAATAACCCTTTGGATGTTCTCCAGTATAGTACCCAAAGAATTTGTCCTTGACCCTGTGCTATTTTTGGTGACTTGGACAAAGACATGCTTGGCCAATGTGGTAGGTGGCAGGATTCAAGTATATCTTGATAGGGTAGAGCAAATAAGATTGTTTTAAAAGATTAAAAATTAAGTTCTACACTTACATTTTTAGAAAATCACAGATACAGAATGGAAGAGATTTGGCTAGACAGTTGTATGAAAAATAGCTGGCTGTTTTAATGCATTGTAAGCTCAATATAGGGCAGCTAGGTGGCCCAGTGGAGAAGACTGTTGGGCTTCAAGGCATGAATACTCATATTCCTGAGGTCAAATCTGACTTCAGACAATTATGAGCTGGGTGACCCTGGACAAGCCACTTAACTCTGTTTGCTTCAGTTTCCTTATCTAGAAAATGAGCTGCAGAAGGAAGTGTCAAACCACACCAGTATCTCTGCCAAGAGAACACCAAAAGGGATCTCAAAGAGTTAGACATGACTGGAAAATAAACGACAAATTCCTTATCAGTCAGCAGTGTATGATGTGGCAGCCAAAAAACTATCTTGGGCTTTACTAAGAGAAGCACAGCCTCCAGAGTGAGGGAGATAACAGATCTAATATACTGTGCAAGCCCCATCTGGAGTGTTGTGTGCAGTTTTGGACATCATGTTTTAGGGAAGATAAGACAAATCAGAATGTTAGACAACAGAAGAACGTGTCATTACAAGAATCACATTTAAGGAAATATGAATACTTAGTTTGGAGAAGAAACACCTAATAGGGACAGGATCATAGGAGCAAAGATTTAGACATAGAACAGACCCTAGAGATCTCATTCGACAGATAAGAAACTAAGTTCAAGAGGCTACATGATTCGTTAAAGGGGTTGAGATTGGAATCCAGATACTCTTGATTCCAAATCCCAAGTAGCTCCTTCAACTATGCTGATTTTCTTTCAAAAAAAAAAAGACCACTTTCCTCTCCTTTTGCTATCTCCCTTCTCCCCATTCCCCTCCTTCCCTGCTTCATTCTCCATCTGTTTCTCCCCTAATGCCAATTCTCTTCTGTTCAGCCTGTTCCAAATTCAGACAGTTCCTCCCCAATACCCCTACTTTTCTTTAGCATCCTCCCCCTCTTCCCAGTCTCTTGCTTCTCTTCCTTTCAGCCAAGTCCAGATTTTCAATACCCTTTCTTCCTCTCACTATTGTAATCTTTCAGTCTGTCCTAAACATATATTAATCCCATATTTCCCTGTCATTAAGTATTTAGAAGGTTGTAATATGGAAGGACAATTAGATTACATCTTGAGTGTGTCACAGTGAGGAGAGTCTTGGTCAGGGATTGCAGTAAATGACTTTCTGAGATTCTGAGAACAAACCTGATGTATCAAGCTATGATACAAAGTGAGATGAGAATTGATTGATAGGGTAGATCCAGTATGCAAAGGGGCATCGAATCCACTAGGTTCAGGGGCCACAAAATGTGACTAGGCAGCAGTTTGTATAGCAAAAAGATTCGAGTATTCTATTGGGACTGGAAGATCTGAAAGTAAAAGTTGCTTCAATCATTTATTTACTGTGTGATCCTGAGGAAGGAATTTAATCTCATATATTAAATGAGGATAATAAAAGCACCTAATTCCACAGGCAGTTAGGAGGAACAAATCAAATTTTTTGTGTATATGTGTGTGACCTCTACTAGATTGTGAGGTACATGGCAGGGAGGGACACAGGATTATTGTCAAAACAGCTATTTGCAGGTAGAAAAGAAGATGAAGAAGGGAGATTGATCACTTCCTCAGCTACTAACAGTAAGTATCTCTCCTTATGTCGCTCCATATCTGTTTATATCTTCCCACACTTCTCAGAATCCTTCATATTCATTATTTCTTCTTATATTTCATTACATCTTTTTTTCTCTTACACTTGAGTACCACACTGTGTTCAGCCATCAAAGGACATCTATTGTGTTTGCAGTTTTTTACTAAACAGCAGTAGTACTGCTGTGGATTGTGTTGTGTATATATGCCTTTCTGTCCTTGACCCTCCCGTGCTTTAGCACTTTTCCCTACTTTTCCCACAACTTCATTATTTAGTCCATAGTCCTCTCTACCTCATCCTTGCTGTCATCCACAGCTTCCTTTGTTCCTCTTGATGTCCCTTCCAGTAGTCTTACCACTTAATTTCTCAACCTTCTCCATATCCCTAACTCAGGCACATACACATGCATAGTCTCACCTTAGAGCTTACCCTCCCCTTAAAAATTGCACCACCTGAAACTACAAAATTCCATTCTCCAACATCAACTTCTTGACTCTACTTTTCCCGCTCACACTAAGCCTTTTTGCCCATATCACATCCCCTGAACATCCCTCTTCTCTCAATCCATCTCTCCCACATTTTGTTCACCTCCAAACCCAGCTTTGACCCCATAACCAGCCACATTAACATTAGCTGCCACTTAGAATCCCTTATTCCCCGACCTTCTGCTATCCCTAACCTGTGAATCTTCATCCTTCAGTAATTCTTGGAAGAAAATCTCAGCTGACTGATAGACAGCTGCAGTCAGGAAGACCTGAGTTGTGGCAATATGACCAGGGCACAAGAACAGAAGGGAGAAGGCTCAAAGATAGCCAAAATGGAAGGACCTCTTTGTGTATGGTTGGAATGTTTTGAAACTGTAAATTGTGGGAGTTGAGGAGGCTCTTGAACCAAGGGTATTTGGTGAAATGTCAGCTCTTATATGGAAGTCCAGCAACAATATAACTGCGTTCATTGCCTCCACTTCCTCTCCTCTCACTCCTAAACTGTCTGCAGACTGGCTGCAGACTCACTAAGCTGTTCTCTCCAAAGTTGCCTAATTGCCAGAACTAATGATTGCTCGATCTTGATTCTTCTTGAACCCTCTGCAGCATCTGACACTATTCGACACCTCCTGAATACTCTGGATTTGCATGACCCTGTTCCTTTGCTTTGCCTTCTTTCTCAGTCTCTTTTGCTACCGCATCATCTATATTGTACCTCCTATCTGTGAGTGTGCATTGAATGTCTTGGTGATTTCATCTCTGGTCTTCCAGCCAAGAAGGCTTCAAACCTCACTCATCTTCGATTCTCCATCCTCCTTCACCTTATGTAATCACTCAGTTGCTAAATCTTGTCAGTTATACCTCTCCACTTTTAGCATTTGTCTCCCTTTTTTCCACCCAAAAGTCCACCATCATAGTTCACAGCCTCTCCCCCAGCACTTGCAGTTGCTCCTGATGAACATTCCTCTCCTCTCCCCAATTCATCCCCCCCACCCAAAGCAAAAAGTCTGATGTACATCTGACCATTTCCCTCCCTGAATATTCAGTGAACTCCCAGAGCTCCTTGAAATCTCTTAAGTTCAAATGCCAACTTCTTTGGCATTTAAAGCCCCACAAAACTTGGCCCTGACCCACCTTTCCAAACTTATTATAATACTGCTTCCTTCCACATACTCTGGTCCAGTCAAACTTATGCCTTGCTGCTCCCTGTCTCCCATGCCTATGATGTCTTCCCTCTTCACCTCCTTCTCTGAGAACTTTTAGCTCCCTTCAAGCCTCATGTCAACATTGGGACTCCAAGTTTGACCTTGAAGTGGTGTTTGAATGTATCTCCCATTCTTTGCAGAGTTGGAACTGTGGGTTTGGAACTTTGTGCATAATATTGAATTTAATAATGCGTTACTTAATTTTATTGAATTGCCTTCCTCCTTTTTAAAAAGTTCTTTGTGGAAAGAATTTTCTCCCTAGGAAATGAAGATGATACAAAAGCAAAAGTTATCGATGTGAAAAGAGTTTCAAAGGACAAGAGAGCATAAGTTCCTTGAGAACAGGGATGCTTTCATCATTGTCTTTGAATCTACTTACTCCAAATACTGTAACTTACCCATAATTGGTCTTCATAACTGGCTGTTGTTTTATTAGCACTAGAACTATTTTCCCTTATAAGGAAAGGGAGAAGGAAGCTTGATGTGGATTTGGGGGGAGTAGGGCTGGGGTGAATGAGTATGAGAGATCAGGAAATAGGAGCAGCAGAGAGGCAGCTGACAATTCTCTATCACCAACATTAGGAGTGATGGCAGAGGATAGCATCTGTTCCCTTTGAATCAGAAGGAAGATGGAGATTTGGGGTTTTTTGTGTCAACTTGTTGCTAGATGAGTGTGGTACTTGGAGGGCTCTGATGAACCATTTTGTATGTGCCCATGACTTGGGGGTACTACAGTAGCAGTAACAGCCTACATAGGCTCCCAAACTTTAAACCCATTGAAATTCTACATGCCAGTGTTAGTTATATAATGAAGGCATATAATATTTGAGTTGTCCACCAAATTGTGTCATATCTATGCCAACTGCCATCAGAGTTAATCTGCCAAGCACCAAGCCAGGAAGTGAAATATTGCATTAATTTTTTTTAATCAAAATTCTTTATTTTTTAATTGTAAAACATATGTATGGGTAATTCTTTTTTTTATTAAAACTTTTTATTTGCAAAACATATGTATGGGTAATTCTTCAACATTAACTCTTACAAAGCTTTCTGTTACAAAATTTTCCCCCCTACTCCCCATCTCTCCCCTAGATGGCAGGATATCCACTACATGTTAATTATGTTGAAATATTTGACAAGTCGAATATATGTATGCATATTTCCACACTTATCATTTTTGTGCAAGAAAAATAGTATCTACAAGAAAAAAAATCTGAGAAAGGAAACCCAATGGAAGCAAACATCAATAGAGAGCATGAAAATGTTTTGTTGTGGTCCATATCTCATATCCCTCTCTTTTGGCCTTCTTCACTGACCAGTTGGAACTGGTTTGAAGCATTTCATTGTTGAAGAGAGCCATGTCCATCAGAATTGATCATCATATAGTTTTGTTGTTGCCATGTATAATAATCTCCTGGTTCTGCTCATTTCGCTCACCATCAATTGCATTAATTTTTTTTAAATACAAATATCTATAGCTAGCAAACTCCCAAGCCAATCCTACAAATAAACTTTGCTCAATCGAATGACCCTACAAATCCACAGAATACAGGCAGTGAGCATACTGTGGCCCCATAGTTTATTAGAGACAGAGAGGAAGAAGAACTGGATCTTAACTTAATTCTTGATTTAATTGATGTAGGGAACTCTCAGTTGAAGAAACACGCTCTAACCATTCAGAGTTAAACCATTTCTGCCACTTACAGTGTTACAGCTGCCTGAAGTAATGAGAAATGAAGACAGGTCTTCCTAGCTTTGAGGCAACCTCTCTATCCAGAATTTATGTATAGTGTAAATAAAAGAAATATTGTGTAAGTGTTCTCCACTTGATACTTTTCATGGCTGTCCCCTCAGATACTCAACTACCTGCAATCTCAATGCACATAAATTGTGTAGCAGAAACTGAAGGGGATGCCTAATAGGGAAACATATCCAGATCTGAGTTTCAACAAGTAGGGCAAGGAGTCTCCCCACTCCTAGTTCACTCTTCTTTGGGTTGAGAGACAGCTAACTCAGAGAGCTCCTCTGTCTTCAGCGTTTGCTCACAATCTAGTTATTTCTGAAGACTACCTACAGCTCTTTCCTAAACACAGGTCATGACTTTAATTTCTGTTCTTACTACCAGTTCTGAGAGTACATTAAGATAGTTCTCAATCCAGAAGTCTGATTCCCACAATACAGTGGCTCTATAGTGGATAGGAGACCATGGATTGACTGCAGTAGCTGACTCATGCACCTCGAATGGCAAGAAGTCTCAAGGGCAAAGGAACAGGAAAGAGACAATTCCAATCCAGTGCAGCCCTGAATTGTCAGCAACTTCCAAATCTCTTTGCCCCTGTCAGAATTCCTAGTGGTCCATCAGTTCCTAACCAAGATGACACTTAATAAGATGGGGTCCTGATAGCAAGAAATTTGATAGCATGCCTAAGGCTCTGGACTAGGTCCAGTCTAGCAACAGCGGTTTTGCCCAATTCCAGCTTGGGGGTAACCAGCCGGAGCTGACCCACTGTTTGAGTGGACGTGGGTCAGGTAAGAGGGATATGGGGAGGGAATAGCTAGGGATAAGGATAGCTGCTTACATTCCAAGAAGATAGAGCCCTGCTCCTAGCCAATGGCTTCTGTCATTGGCAGTAACCAGAAGCCTGAGTGTGGTGATGGATTTGTCAAGCTTTCTTCATGTCGTCCCCTCTCCTACCTGAGGTCAAACACAGAGTCTACTTCTTCACTGAGAAGGCAGATCTGATTGGGAACTCCTTAAGCCTTAGTATCATCACCATCATCTCTCTCCATCTAATAATGGAAGAACCTAAGTAAGTAGATGCATCCTTTCTAACCTCATCCAGAACCTGGTCCTTTCACTGTTATTGCATTTTCAAGCTTTCTGTTGCTGCTTGCTTCTTTCCCTGTTTACAGACTTGTTATCTCATATTACCCCTCTCTGTGCATTGTAAACTCCAATCAAACTAGACAGTCCATGTTCTCTCCCATGTTGGTGCCCAGGTTACAACTTGTGCCTGGAACATCCTGTCTTCCTTCCTGTCCCTGCCTCCTCCTCCAGGAAGTCTTCTCCAGTTCCCTATTACTAAACTGTCACCTTCATCATTTTTTAAAAACTTGACATTAAGTGCCTTTTGTTTTGTTATTCAGGAGCTTTAATTGTGTCAAAACTCTTTTGGGTTTTCTTTGCACTGGAGTGATTTGCCATTTCCTTCTACAGATTATTTTAGAGACAAGGAAACTGAGGCAAACAGGGTTAAGTGACTTGCCCAGAGTCACCCAGCCAGTAAGTGCCTGAAGTTGAATTTGAATTCAGGTCATCCAGATTCCAGGCCCAGCATTCTATCCATTGAGCCAGTCTTTTGTTTGCTTTTCTCAAATACATATATGTGACATTGCATATTATAGAATTTTTTTTGTTTTTTCCACTACTAGACTATGAATTCTTTAAGAGCAGGGACTTTCTAAACTTTGTACCCTCAAATTTGTTTAAAAATCTCTCTGTCTCTCTCTGTCTCTGTCTCTCTATCTCTTTCTCTTTTTCTCTCTCCACCCTCATCTCTTTCTGTCTCTGTCTCTCTCATAACTTTGTACACAAACACATGTATACATCCTGCAGAAACTCACAGACACTTTATTAAGGGAAAATGAAGACATACTCATAGATGGAACCTATTCCTTGCTAAGGGCAGTATGATTCAGTGGATAGAGTACTGACTTTGGAGTCAGAAGTCTTTGCTTCTTCAACTAACAGTAACAATGGACATCTTAACTCCAGTTATGAGCCTTAGTATCTTCCTCTGTCAAGGACAGAAATGACTAAATGACAAGTTCCGTATCAGTCAACAATATGACATGGAAGCCAAAAAACAGGATCTGTGGGCTAGGTGGCAACAGTGGGAAAAGTGTCAGGTCTGGAGCCAGGAACACCTGAGTTGAAATCCTGATTCACACACTTGCTAGCTCTGTGACTCAAGACAAGTCATTTAACTTGTGTTTGCCTCAGTTTCCTCATGCACCCGTCTCCCAGGGTTGTTGCAATAATCAAATAGAATTTTAATAAGAAGCACTTAGCACAGTGCTTGGCACAGAAAATAAGCACAAGATAAAAGTTAGCTCTGATTATTTTTGCAAGGCTGCCCCAGGGAGTATGATTACCCCAAACACATACCTGGAATAAGAAGCTGTATAGGTATGGAGGGAAGGAGAGAGACCAAGAGAGGAGGTGGGAGAGACAGACAGACAGAGGAAGGAGGAAAGAAAAAGAGGCAGAGACAGAGAGGGGAAGGAAAGAGAGAGAGAGACAGAGAGGAAGAGAGACTAAGGAGGAGAGACAGTGAAAGGAAGGAGGAAAGAAAGAGAAGGAAGGAAAAAGAGAGCGAGAGAGACAGACAGGGAGAGACCGAGAGGAGGAGGGAGAAACAGAAAGGAAGGAGGAAAAGAAAGACAAATAGAGACAGGGAAAGGAAAGTAATAGGGAGAGATACTAAGAGAAGAGGAGGGAGAGATAGAGAGGAAGGAAGAAAAAAGATACAGAAAAAACAGAGATAGAGGAGGAAAGAAAGATAGAGACAGAGAGAGGGGAAGGAAAGAGACAGAGAGGGAGAGAGAAACAGAGATAGGGAGAGAGACTATGAGAGGAAAGAAGAAAGAAAGAGAGAGGGAGAGAGACTAAAAGAGGCAGATAACCAGAAACCCTAGGTAAGCAGGAAGACAGAGAGAGAGAGAGAGAGAGAGAGACAGAGAGAGAGAGAGAGAGAGAGAGAGAGAGAGAGAGAGAGATTGGGTGGAAGATAGATATGGGTAGGTGAATTTAGAAGTCCCCCACGTACAAGGAACTGGCACCAGCTCTTAAGACGTCCTGCCTTTGGGCAGATGAGTTTGGGGGCCCATGTGTGACCATTCAGAAGGGAGCTGGGGAGTGTGAGAGAGATGCAAGTCCAAGCCTCTCAGGGATAACCCAATGTGGTAGAAAGAGTCAGGGCAAGTCCTGGTTCCTGCCACGACTCACTTCTTTTGCTAGGTCTCAGTTATCCCATTAGTGAACTGGAGATAATAACCACTGCCCTGATCATCTGATGTGGCTGTTTGGAGGAAAGCACATTAAAGCACTAATGAAATTAAATGGCACGAGATGTAATACAAATCAACATTGGATGGACCAGCACTGTTATCTTATCATTTGTTGCCTTGATTTGATTCTACTTTACGAAGTTCTAAGACTTTTATTTTCTTTATTTGAAGGAAAAAAGTCCCTGAATTTGAAACTTAAAAAAAAAAGATAAAAAAATCCTTATGCTTTAAAAATAAAAACATCCACCCCCATACACAAAAAATAAACTCCTAGAAAGAACATATTTAAAAATTACAAGTCTTCTATTTTAATATTATATTCCTGCCTCCCTCAGCTTTACCCCTTCACTGGATCAGTGCTAATACTTCCTCCCAGGTGCACCTTGCATCCCTCTCCTTCCCCTTTCTTTTTTATCCCACACCAATCAGTGAAGTTGCCTCCAAAAGAAGACAAGTGGCTTATTCTCCTAGCCCAATTGCTTACCACCTCTGCCACCTGGAAGAGACTTGGGGGTTTCTAGTACAGTCCTTAAATAGGGACTCTCTAAAACATCACAGTGGTCATCTGGCCTATGCTTTTAAAAACTCCAGTGATAAAGGACACCTTAATCATACCAGTAGCCCATTCTTTTTTTTTTTTTTAGTGAGCAGAATCATTTGTTTTTCCTTACCATAAATTGAAATCTGCTTCCCCTCCTCATTCTGCCCCCTTCCTACCCAACCCCCTATACCTTTACCCCATTCCCTCTCCTAATTCTACCTTTTGAGAATGAGCAGAATCAAACTAATCCGTTTTTCCAAGTCAATCCCAACCATCCTCCTTTACACTTATTCTAGCTCATCAGTGTCTTTCCTGAAATGTTGCATCCAGAAACGAATGCCCTCCTCCAGATTAGGGAAGAGGAATCCCAGCCTGACCAAGCCCCCACCTTTGTTCTAGAGGCTGTGCCCCCCTTAATGCAGTTTGGACTAATGTGGCATTTTGTCTGCCATGCCCCTCTGTTGATTCATAGTGACCCCCATCTTTTTTCAGGGCAACTGTTGTCTAGACCTGCCTCCCCAGCCTTCTATTTGTGCAAATGCCTCTTCATGCCATGTACCAGCAGGCTGTCCCCACTCTCCTCCCAACAGGTTCAAAATAGCTCTGTTGGGCTTATATGTTTACAAAGTACTTTCCTCACAACAGTCCTGTGAAGTGGGAATTGTTATTAGGTCATAGGACTATAGAGGTTAAAGAAAGAATCTTAATTTCTAAGATTTATCTAAATCTAAGCTTATCCCCATTTAAAGATGAGGAAATTGAGTCCAAGAGTGCAACTGACTTGCCCAAGATCATACAGCTAATGAGAGGCAGGGCTGATACTCTCCTAGATCTCCTGACTGGCCACAGTTCTATGCATTACACCAAAGCCACAGGTCTCATCTTCTTCATTTATAAAATGAGGAAGATGGATTCTATGATCTCCAAAATGCCTTCCAATTCTCAAATCCTGGCAGCCTATCACTTCAGTCAATGAGCATTTATTAATTTCCTACTGGGTGCAGTCCCTACCCTTAAGGAGTTTTAAGTTCCAGTTCTAGACCTCAGATTCCAAGAATTAAGGCCAGCCCCAGGAGAGGAGGCAGGTGGTTCTGAGCATTTCAAGTTCAACGTCTCCAGGATGGGATGTCTTCTCTGCCCTCTGAGTCATTCCCCAAGTCCCCTAACTCTTTCTTTTTGTACTGGGCCAAGAGATAAAGGCAGGAAGGGTCTGGATCACAGACCATTAGAGGTCAGAAGTTAGGGAGAGTCAGGGCCAACTCAAGGGTGACCCCCCACCATGTTCCTACTTCTCTCACATTCCAACTATGCCATCCCACTGGAAAAGAATGGATACAAATAGGATCATTCATTCTGTCTTCTGCCAGCTGGCTTAGTCAGGACAGGAACCAAAGGGCCAGGGTTGTAAGGAACATGGGGACAGTCAAGCCTTGAGCCCCCCAAAGCCTTGGAGAGCCCCCAGTAGGCGGCCTGCCTTCACTTGATACCTGCAAGGGAGAGAGGAGCTCAATCAAACACTTACTAAGTATCTACCACTAACAAGCTCTGGGGATTACAAGTGCAAAACCCAAAAACCAGGTCTTCCTCTTAAGATGTTTATACCCTGGGGAAGAAGGGATAACTTGGATACAAATAAATAAAAACAAAAAATAAAATAAGAAACCAGATTATTTGAGAAGGAAGAACTAACAATCCTGGAAGCAGAAAAGGGTTCTCATAGAAAGTGGTGGACAGACTGATGATGAGGCAATGCATTCTGGTCTGTCTAGGGGGTCTGGAGGTTGGAGATAGGTATGATGGGGTTAAGAGGATAATAAATTAAAACTGCTCAGATTAGAATATAGTGTGTGGAAGTGGAAGTAATGGGAGATTGATCTGAAAAGACAGCCTGGGTCAGAGTAAGAAAAAGAAGGCGCTGTGTCAGGCTAAAAAGTTTGTAGTTCAACCCAAGGACAACATAGAGTCATTGAAGATTCTTTGGAGAGGGTGTAGTGTAGTCGAAATTGCCCTTCATGAACATATTGGCAGCTTCTTGGAAGATGGAGGGAAGGCAAGAAGTGGGACTAGGGAAACAAAAGGTGATGGGACAGGGTCTGTACAGGAGGTTTCAAGTCTGAAGTGCAGTTTTAATACCTTAACACTGGACCAAGACTTTGGGAATATCCTAATTTATAATCCTAATTCCTAATTGGGAATATGTAGTATGTGTTTTACAATAGGTAAGAAATAAGCTTTATATATTACTTAACTGTACTAAGGCTTTGGGAATATTCTAATTAATAATCCCAATATAAGTTTTATGTATTACTTGCTGTTTGCCAGATACTGTGCTAAATGCTACAAATATTATTTCATTTGATCCTCCAAAGAACCCTATGAGGTAGGTGCTGTTATTGTACCTTATCTTACAACTGAGGAAACTAGGGTGAAATGAAATGCCCAGGATGCCATAGCTAGTCAGAGCAAATTGGAACACAAATTTTTCTGATCCCAGAGCTGGTGCTCTCTCCACAGTACCACCTACCTTCTTGCTAAGGGATAGTATCTGAGACCACATCTAAAGTCTAAACATACAACGCACCCTTCCCATTCACAATGAAGGCTGGAAAGGGTCCCCTTCCTTACTCAAACACTAGGCTGGAGCTAGATTAGAGGGATGCAGGAAGGGAGCAGAAGAGCCACCAGGTGAAGCAGAGGGGTCAAATTCTATCTCATGTCTGGATATCGGAGACTTTCTTTATGAAGACTGAATGCTACATTTTCCTTGGGAACAAAATACATATTTACTCTACATATTTAACATGTGAAGGACTTAAAGACTACAGATGAGAAGGAAGAAGATAATAATTAAACCTATATATTGTGTTATTCAAAAGAGGACAGAAACTTCTGGAGGAATTGACCCAGGGTGTCTGTCAGTCCTAGTAGGGAAGGCAATGGACAGGGCTTTTAAAAAGGAATAAAATGAAAAGGAGATCTGGATGGATAATTTGGGGAAGAGGCGCTACAGATGGAGATATTCTGTTGGTTCAACCCCAGCTCACTCACCTAAATTCTCGATACATTTAAGTCTTCCTTTTCTTGGGTCATTTAATCTGTCTTTGGGCATAAGGATTATTTCAAATCTGAAAGTGTCTCCATAACATTAAGTAAAAAGCTTTAGTGGTTCCCTGTAGGTTGTCAGCATAAATACAAATTCCTGAGCTTAGTAGGTCAGATCCTCCACTAAAGGGTTCCACCCTATTCCTTTCCAGTTTAAATTTATATTACTTTTCACTTGCATAACTTCTGCCCCTCCATCTCATCCTTTTCTCTCTCCTGAACATCTGCTCAGACACTCATGTCCCCTCTTCCACCTCTCCTCATCTCCATGAATCAATCTCCCCCAACTCTCTTATCACCTCTCTACATGTAAAAGAAACCTCTTTTCCTTATTTTTTCCTAGAGCACTTTGCACCCATCATGATTTTCCTTTGTATCATGTTTACTTAATTGCATGTCATAGGCTGCCTATTAGATTATAAGCTCTTTCAGGGCAGGGACTATCACTGGCATTTTTGTGTCCCCAGAAGAAGCATGAAATAATGAATGGTTAACACATTTTGACTGAAGTAAATCAAAATAAGGACAATGTGGGGGGCAAGGAGGAAGGGATAAAAGGAGGAAAAGAGGGAAGGAGAGAGAGCATTACTTCCCTCTACAGAAGAGGCTGAAGCTTCCCAAGTAAAAGGTCATATATGCACAAAAATATTCATAGCAGCTCTCTTCTCAGGGCAAAAAAATTGGAAATTGAAGGGATGCCTATCAGTTGGGGAATGGCTCAATACACTGTGGTATGTGTTTGTGATGGAATATTATTGTTCTAAGAGAAATGATAAGCAGGATGCTCTCAGAAAAAAAAAACATGAAACTCCATGAAATGTACAATATACAAAGTAATAGAAATGTTCTGGGAGGAACAACTGTGAATACTTTGCTATTCTCAGTAGTACAATCATCCATAACTACTCTGAAGGGCTTATGATGAAAAATCCTATCCATACCAAGAGAAGGAACTGATTGTGTCTGAATACAGACTGAAGCATTCTCTCTGTATCTCTCTCTTTTTAATTTAATTTTTTTTTTTTTTTTTGCTTTTTGCTGAGGCAATTGGGGTTAAGTGACTTGCCCAGGGTCACACAGCTAGGAACTATCTGAGATTAGATTTGAACTCAGGTCCTCCTGACTTCAGGGCTGGTGCTATATCCACTGCGCCACCTAGCTGCCCCTAACAATTTTTTTGAGGGTTTTTATTTTCATTAGGATAGGAGATCTTTGTTTTCTTTCACAATTTGACTTTTATGGAAATATTTTGAATAATATGTGCTTTCCTAACTGTAGGTGAGAATAAAGGAGAGAACCTAGATCTCAAAATTTTTAAAAACAAATGTAAAAAAAATTGGGGGAAACTGGGGGAAAATATTAAATGAATTGAAATTTTAAAACCAGGTAAAAGGCCAGTCCTGTTTTAGGATAAGCTGCATAAGATAAGAGGTTTCAGACTGCTTGGGAACAAGGTAATTCTTTGAAGAGGGAGAGGAGCTCATGGATGCTGGGAGGCTTGTGAGGGAGACTTAGAGCCTGAAAAGACTCAGGAAATTCATACCTGGGTGGGTTGTGGGGGCTTCGATTGCTTGAAGAGGCTGTGTCCAGGCCCAGGAGATTCTTGCAGATATGTTCCAGGTGGAAAGACAGAGGAGTCCCAGCTTAGGGCTGTCTGATTGCCAAAAGCCAGGATAGCATTTTCTGGCGAGAAAGAAGATGGGCTATTGAGGGCAGGATCTGAGCCCTTTCTCTGTGTGCCCTCACTTCTGTCTCCTGTCATCTCCAATGTCTTCTGTCTTTTGCTTCTGTCCCATCCCCCAAACTCCACCTCTAGATTCAGAGCACTTACGGAGACAGGGGTTCCCCACAAAGAGCCCCAAGAAGGTCTCACATTCTTCAAGCCTATTCCCACTGGAGCTGCAGCTACACCAAGGAGCCACAGCAGTGCTTACATTGTCCACATAGTTGGGTGTGATGGGGGTCCCTGGGAAGAGAAGAAAAAAGACCCAAGATAGCTGCCCTCTCCCCACTCTCTACATCCAGGATGCCAGAATAGATACTCTTCCCTGTGTCTGGGACGTTCACCCATAAGCATACATACAAACTCCGCAGCTGTCCAACTTCCCCATATTCTTAACCCCCAGGATGCCCATTTAGGGAGTCCCTTCCCAGGTTATTCAATAGAATGCACTTATCTCCATACTTAGGATGGACATCCACTTGGGCTCAGGGGCTCCATATAAATGCCCCCTTTCCAATACCCATTTTGCCTGTGTAGACACCCTCCATCCCATCCAGATAGATGCCTCTGGAGATAGCACGATACTTTAGTACTTATGTAAACAGATACCCGCGTGACAGCTGCGCTCAGTTCCCTTATACAAGAAAGTTGTGAAGATGCAGGCAAGACTTCCAAATTTAGGGCGTCAGTGAAAACACTCTGCTTCCTCCTCCCCATCCTCACCCCCAAAAAGGTTCTCTGTGGGCTCTCTTCCCTCCCTTTATCCCGCAGGCTTCCTATACCCATGTCATCCATATAAATTAAGTTCCTTCCCTAGATTCAGGATGACTAAGTAGACACTGTCGCTCATACCCAGAATGCCAGTGTAGGCCCATAGGCAGCTGGGAGAATCCTCGTGGGTGCATCCACTGGAGGTGAGCAGGGACGGCTGGCAGGCTGCTTGAAACTCGGCCAGACGGGACCTGGCGGGAGCCGAGGACAAGGTTGGGGTCCGTGCTGGCCGCGCCCCGCGGGCCTCACCGGTACCCGCTCTCCCGGGGGGCTCACCTGCAGACGTAGCCCCGACGGCAAGTGTCCAGCGGCACCAGACAGTTAGGCTGCACGGCGGTGGGGACGGCGCGGGATGTGAGGTGGGGGCCGGGACCGTAGGAGCAGGCCGGCACGATGGTCTGCCGTCGGCGCTCCGCGCACGCCGCGTCCCCGGGCCCGCAGGGGCAGAAGAGCAGCGCGTGGCTGAGCCCCGGCCGGACCCGATCGAAGAAGCGGCTCAGAGCCCGATGGCAGCGAGCACGGGGGCAGCCGCGGGCCCCGGCTCGCAGGCACAGGGCCGCGTAGTCGGCGCGCAGCCGCTGACACAGCCCGTCCACGTTGCAAGCCTTGGCCGCGTCCAGGCAGCGGTTCCCCCGCGGGGACGGGCTCTCGCCCTCGGACCCTGGATGGAACAGATGGGGACGGAGCGAGACCAGCTTTACAAGCTGCCCTCGGCTCTCCCGAAAAGCATCTCGCTCCAGAGCAGGAAACTTCGTGCTACAAGTGAGCCCCGAGTGGAGCTGGAGAGATCCGAACAGGAAGAGACCCCGAGGCAGGGTAAAATAACTCCAAGAGCGGATTATCCGCGGGGCTAGGAGAGCAAATCACACTGAAAGCAAATTACTCCCAAAAGAGTGGGTAGGCAAACGCGGATCCCCAATCTTACATCAGGGTTTCTTCACTTGGCATTCATTAACTTACTGTGGAAAAAAATACTTTAATTACAATATTTCGAAATAATCGGTTTCCTTTGTAATCCTATGTATTTTATGCATTTAAGAGCATCATTCTGAGAAGGGGGCGCTAGACTTCACCGGATTGAAAAGGAGCCCATGGCACCAAAAGAGCTTAAGAACTGGGCTAGAAGATCCCAATGACAGAGTATTTTTCATGAATAATAAAAATTAATAATACTTAAATATAATATGTATTATTACATGATATATGTTATATAATATTTATATAATAAATACTCAAATAAATACTTAAATAAAAATAATAATAATTAAAAATAATCCACAAAGCAGGCTGCCTTTCCCCAACACTGGCTGTTCTTGACTCTGTCACTGAGAGCTCTCCAATCAGTGAAGAGAGGAGAGAAGAAGCATTTTTATATAGCACCTACTATGTGCCAAGTACTATATTAAGAGCAAATTTGAACTCAGGTCTTCCTCAAGTAAATTTAAAATACTCCCTGAGGTGATTCTTTGCCTCTGACAAAGAACAGGGAAGGAGGAACAAGGATGTTTGGCCTGCAAGAACAGAAGGGATCCCCCATCAGTGGCCTGAGGAAAGTTAGGTGCTCTCTGGATTTGGTAGCCCTGGGAAGAGCTGCTGGGGGTGGGGAAAATCTATGAAGAGAGTCTGATTCTGACTGGGGGAGATTGGAGGTCATTTGGGTTCTCAGGGATAGTTGAGGGCTTTGGTGGCGTAAGTACCTGCTGTAATAGCTGCCAATCCCACGTAGTCTGGATCTCTAATGAAAGGCTTGTAGGGGGAACTTTCTAGCATCATTCCTTGAATTCATAGAAGGGAGGGAAGAGGGAAAAGAGATCGAAAAAGAGATGAGCAAAGAGATTCTGAGCTTCTGAGGCTGTGTGTGAGTCTTGCCTCCTCCCACCCAATCTGTCCTTCTTTTGTTGAGATCATCCTTGTCTTGCTCAGAGCTCTAAATCACCTTCTATACTGGTTGAGTCTTCCTCAAACCTACCCAGAATTGCAGACACCGAGAGAGAGGGGTACTTGTCTAGGGAGCCCTGGTCTGAAGGGAAAGCTGGATACCTATGGACTGAGCAGGGAAACATTTAGTCCCAATATATTCCCAAATGTGTTTCGAGGAAGGCACATCAAATCCAATGGACTCTTCTTAATCCTCATCCTTGATCTCTTTCCAGCATCTGACAATTATTGACAGCTTTATCCCTAGATATTCCTTTCATTTTGGGGGTGGGGGCAGAAGGTTCTGTCTTTATTCTGTCTTCCTACAAACTTTTTTCTTTACTGATTCACCTTCCTTTTCCCACTCCCTAAATGTGGACATCATGAATATCCTTTACAAGTGATTTAATCTCCTCTGCTTGAAGACTTAGAGGCCAGGACTTTTTACTAAGACAACAAACACATTGGGTATTTCTCATTTTCAGAATATTTGTTTTTATCCAAAGACAAAATCTTCCTTTCTGAAATTCTCTCTCTCCATTGGAGAGGGATAAAATGCTAGACAGAGAAGCAGGAAAGACCTGGATTCGAATCCCCCACTAACATTTGGTGGGGGGGTTGAAAGACCTGGATTTGGATCCCTCCCCTAACATTCAGTGACTGTTTGGATAGAGACAAGTCAGTTAACTTTTCTGAGCTTCAGTGGTGCCCTAATGGAGATGGTGATACTTTTAGAACCTTCATCAATCACAGGGCTATTAAAAAATCAAACATAAAGCTATATAAATGGCATTATTATTATTGCTTCTGATTGTGCCTTTCAGGGCAAAGCAAAACAACTCTAATCCTTCTTCCATATGCTAGCACTTCAAACTCTTTAAGACAGATCTTCTTCAGGACAGATATTTTTCCATTTTGTTTTTCATGTGGCCAAGGTTGTAAGCTCTCCAACAGGCAGGTCCTAGATCTTCTTCTTTTCTGTTCCCCACTGTACCCCCAACAGTGAATTCCCCAAAGCTGGCTCCTGGGTCTGTTCCTCCTCTTTCTCTCCCTGACTGTGAGCTCCCTGAGGGTTGCCCTGGATCTGCTCCCATCTAAATCTACAATATAACTAGGCACAGGGCTAGACAGACTAGAGAAGAAAAACAGAGGGGAGAAATTTGCGTTGAAGAAAAGGGAGAAGAAGCTTGATGAGAAGAGGTTTTCTAAAGGCAGGGATCTTGAGTTTGGCCAAAATGAATGGAAGAGATAGGCGATTAGTGGTGAGCAATAGCTTGAGAGGGAATGATCCTGTTTTAAGAGCAAAAATTAGCCAATGTGTGAGATGAGGATAAATAGCAGGGAAGAAGGAGAGGAAAGCTAGAGCTGAATCAGGGATATCTGTTTGGACAGTGATATTGGGAGGCAGTGGACCTGAATGACTCTGAGATGGAAAGGCCAGAGGCACAAGCAGAGGGCCAACTGGCCCACACTGACCTTCTAGATAGAGGGACCGGTCCACACTGACCTTGTGGGAAGGTGTGGCGCAGGCTCCAGTACACACCCAAGCAGTCCTTCTCCCGTTTCATTCCCCGGCGACATCGGCAGCCATAGAGACTACTGGAAAGCAGAGCTTGGACCGTGCTCTGGCACTGATTTCGGGCATCAGGCCCCAGCTTGGCTGCCCCATCTCCAGCCGCACACTGGCGAAGGGTGCGGAGGCGGGCACTGCAGCTGGCATCCTGGGCACAGTGCTCACTGGCTCTCAGGCAGTCCTGCTCTCCCTCTGGTCTAGGGTCTTGGTTTGGGCTGAGGGAACCAGAACCTGAACATGCCTCCGTACCACAGGGAGGAAAAAAAGGAGGAAAGCAAGAGTGGGAGAGACACAGACAACAGAAAGACAAGGAAGGGGAGAGTAGAAGGGAAGAGAGAGGAGGGAAGGGAAGGAAGGGGGAGGGGAGACAAGAAATGAAAAGGGAGGAGAGGAGAAAAAGAGGGAGGGGAGAGAAGAGAAGAGGGGAAGGAAGGGAAAGACAGGGGAAGGGAGAGAAGGGGTGAGAAAGGAGGGGGAAAAGGTAAGAGAGAAGAGGAGATCCGTTAGCACTAAGAAGGCAGACCCACTCCACCAGTCTCTTTCCCATAGGCCTGACCAACTCTTCAACTAACACTGCTATGCTATTCTCATTGAAAATGATCTCCAAGTGCCCACCTTTTGTGCCCAGGTCCTTAGTGTCAAAGAACCAACTCACAAGAACCCTTCTGTTTGGGAAGAGAGGTTAGATCCTACTCTTGGTGAGCCCCTAATGGGATGAAGAAACAGAGGGAAAGATGATTGGACCAGCTGGATGGGCCATGTTTAGGGTGTGCATAGGTGATAAGGGCAGGGGAAATAAAAATGAGCGTTTTCCAAGAAGAATCTGGGCATGGAGCAGGGAGGGAGATGACAAGGGCAATGACATCTCCTTCCCCATCCACTCGCCAATCCATCAGGATATGTCTAGATGTCAGCTGCAGAAATCAGCATCTGTTCTGAGGTGGACCATCTACACTGACTCAGGTATCTGCATTATATAAACAGTGTCCAAGATAAGGAAAATGAGGGCCATACTGTATTCTGTCCTGCATGATCATATATGGAACATTGTCCATTAAAGAAAGGGCATTAAAAGCTAGAGCTTATCCAGAGCAAAGCAGTCTGGGTGGGAAAAGGACCATACCATATAAAGAACAATTGATACAGTCCAGGTGTGTAGTATTGAATATAGGGCTGGTCTTGGCAATGAGAACCAGGGTTCAAGACCCCATATACTGTCTGAATAATTTTGGGCAAATCATTTGACCTCTTCTTGTTCTCAAGCAATTCCGTAAGACTCCAGATTGCAAAAATGATTCTGGTCTGCATTGATTAAGGGAGCCTTCCCAGGAGCTCACTCTAAAATCAGAGAGCTGGTATATGTATAGAAGAATTGCACATGTTTAATATATATTGGATTATTTGCCGTGTGGGAGAGGATGGGGATAAGGGAGCGAAAAAAAATGGAACACAAGATTTTGTAAGAGTGAATGTTGAAAATTATCCATGTATATATTTTGAAAATAAAAAGCTTTAATAAAAAGTAATAAAATCAGAGATCTGGGTTAAAAAAGAAAAAACAATTGAAGGAATATGGGGCATTTATTTAGCCAGAAGAGATGTCAATTGAGGGAGGGATTTGAAGGGCTGTCTTGTGAAATTCAAGTCTGATGTCAGGAGAAGGCTTCTTAATGCTTAAAGGTGTTCTGAAGGGGCAGCCAGGTGGCGCAGTGGATAGAACACCAGCCCTGAAGTCAGGAGGACCTGAGTTCAAATTTGGTCTCAGATGTTTCTTGGCACTGCCTGGCTGTGTGACCCTGGGCAAGTCACTTAACCCAAATTGCCTCGGGGGGGAGCTGTTCTGACAAGGGATGGCCTCTTTTTGGGGGGAGGAAAAAGTTTTTCCCTTCCTTATCTCTAGAGGCCTTCTGAGCCAAGGCTGCTCAGCCTTCTGTCCAGAACACATTATTTCATTAGAAATTGGATGAAGTGACCTCTGAGGTACTTTCTAGCTCTAAGAGTCTCGATGCTAGATCTTGTGCCCATATTCCTGAGAAGAGGGGGGATGGAGGGGGGCAAACCCAATTTCCATACTCTGCTTCAGAACCTTCATGGGAAAAAGCAATCTTTCTTTAGCTAGAATAACACCCCCCCAATAAAAATACAACCCCTCCTTCAAAACTCTACTCAAATGCCACCTGAAGGGGGTGGCCCCCAGACAATAGTCAGCTCCCTTTTTTCTGATTCTTTAGGTAACAATTATCAGTCTGTATCATTCTCTCATCAGACTGGGAACTCCCTGAAGAGAGTTCCTGGAACATGTCGATGTCTCTGCATTAAACCCTGGGTTATCCACATAGTAGGTGTTCAAAAATGTTTGAAGGAATGGAGTATAAAGTGTGTCTCTGGGAAGGAGAATCAAAACTAGCATCCTCCTCCCTAGCTCCCACCCAGCCCCCAAAAGAGGCTCCCAATTACCCATCCTGACTAGCAGTTTAAAATAGTTTCCAACTTTAATCCCTCCTGCTACATTATGGGTTGTGATCTGTGCCTTGAAAAGATGAAGGACAACAGGTCTCATCCTCCCATCCTTGTGACCCAGCAGATTTGAGGGAAGGATTCCAGGCTCAGGCAGTACTCCCCAGAAGGCCAGGCTAATCATCTGGTCTTCTCATCTCCTAATTCTCTCTCAGAAAAAGGGTCCCCTGAGTAGAGTACCTTACACACTGGCTCCTCTCTCCCCAACTGAGACATGGCTGGGTTTGTAGGCATTTGTATTTGGGGTAGAGTTGAAAGTACTGAGGAGAATCTCTATTCCCAAAATGCCCTTCTTCCTTCCCTACATCCCACTTCAGAGAAACCTGCCACCCAGCCAATATTTCAGCCATCTGCTCTGACAGACAGACAGATGCTGATGATTCCAAGCCTGGGACAAAGGAAGGAGGGAAAGGGAGAAGGAGCACTAATAGAATTAATGAAAGAATTATCTCAAATCCAAGCCCCAAGCCCTCACTACATCCAGGGTGAAGCTTCTGTGTGGCCCCTCAAACTCTTCCCACCTAAAGTGGGACCAGATAAACAGATCCCAGATGGACCAGGAAGACAAAACCACTGGGTATTGACTGAACAGAACTGAGAACTAGATGAATGGTGGGTAGATTCCTTAAGAACTTTACTGAGGAAGGTGTGAAAAATGCCCAGAAGTTTAGGGGACCCTGGGAAAAGTGGAGAGAGGGACCTCATGAGTGCTGGTTAAAAGAAAGGCTGCTTGGTCGGCAGGCAAGGAGAGGGATGAGCAAGTTCACTCTCCCAAGGAAACCTCCTCAATCTGTTGCTGCTGGATCCTAGATTTTACAGATGACAATACTTGGATCCAGAGAGAGTGTGACTTGTCTCGGGTCACAGAACTAATACATCAAAGATCAGACTTAAACCCAATGCTACAAACATGATTAAAATATTTGTGATCCTAAAATCATAGTATATTGCAGCTGGAAGGGACCATAGTAATTAACTGGCCCATTACCCTTCCTCCCCCACTTCTACTTTATTGAGGAAGCTGAAAGAAATTAAATGACATGCAGTAAATAGCTGTTATATGATGTCAAGGGAAAAGTGAAAAAGAATCAGAACTTGAAGGCTCCTACTATCAATATTATACTTAAATGAATCTTTTGACCTTAGCAAGTAACTTTACTGCTCTGTACCTCAATTTACCCATCTGTAAAATGGAGATGATGCCTTCAACTACTTATCTCTCAAGGTTGTAAGTTGTTGCACTATCTATTGTAAAAAAAGAAAAAGCTATTATTATTAAAAGAGAAAAAGAAAAAAGTTCTTGCATCAAACATTGCACATAAAAAAAGATAATATGGTTTCTTTGGAATAGAGGATTCTGGATAAGGAGACACCTTTCAGTGAGATCAGCAACTCATAGTCTTAGGACCTATAAGTCTAGTCTCGAAGGGTTAAGTGACTTGGGTCACAACATCATGTAGACAAGGTAGGACTCAGACAGTTCTTGGATAGTGGATTTAGAAGCTATCATGTCCAGCTTCCTCATTTTACAAATAAGGAAACTGAGGCACAGAAACTAAATGTTTTCCCCAGGGTCCATACAGCCAGGATGTATCAGAGGCTGGATACCCAGGTCTTCCAGTTCCAAGGCAATCTTGTCATTATTGCTGTGGTAATTTTCTGCATTTAATAAATGCCTGCTGAATTAAATTGAAGAAAGAATTTTATAAAAGTGGAAAGTTTTTTGAGGTTTTAAAACTTCACTCTTCTCAAGATCTGTATAATTTACTAGTGACCTCATGAGCAAATCAATCCCTTTCTTAAGCCTTAGTTTACCCACCTGTAAAATGAGAGAGTTAGTATAGTCCAGAGATCCTTAACCTTTTTGGTGTCATAGATTCTTTGACAATTTACTACAACTTAGATCCCTCTTTCCAGAATTACACTTTTTAAAACTAAAAATAAAATTCTAATAGAAGAAAATGCTAGCCCTTAAAAGTTAGTGAAAATAAAGATGTACTTTTTTCCCATCAAATTCACAAACTTTTTTAATCTATGGTTTTTGTAGAAACTGAATTAAAACCTGTCCTAGATGATCAAGAGCTCCCCTAGCTGCAACACTCTGATGTAAAAAAGAACCTTTATGTCAATGGTGCCTGGAGCCTGAGAGGAAGATGGGCTGGCAGCCAGAACCCTTTAGATCAAACAAGATAATATCTGTCAAGTACCTGGCATATGAGCGCTTCATAAAAGCATTTCTTTAATAAATCGCTTTCCCTTAGGTTTGATCTAGGACAGGAACAAGGTAGGAAGTCCTCAGGGAAACCCCAGTCTAATCAAAGCTGGTCTGCAGCCACTGTGGCTCAGAGGAGCACCAAGGCTCCCATGGTTAAGACTTTCCCAAACTTTGTCTTGTTTTATTTTGCCTGGTTGGAATTTTCTCTCATTTACCTGACAAAGCTTTTTTTTTTTTTTTTTTGGAAACAAAGTCATGGAGGGAATAGAAAGGAGATGGTCATACCTATACCTGGTGGTCAGGAAAGGAGTTGACGTATCACTGTGTCACTCCGGATCTGGCGCAAGGGTTCAGGAATCACCAAGGATGAAAGCATGTGTCACATTTGTAGATCCCACAAAGCAAAACTCAAAGCTAGATGATCCAAAAAAGTCTCCTCACTCCAGAAGGATACATCATGAGATGAGGCTCAATAGAGGTAAAATATAACATCCTTCCAACTTGGCTTCAATAAGTCAATTTCCCACATTCAGGATAAATGAAGCATGGTTGGACAATATGAGTGACATAGATCTGATGGTTTTAGTGGATTGCAAGCTCATTGTGAGTCAACGGTCTTGATTTATTTTTTTTAATATTTTATTTAACAGCCAAAAATTGAATATGATCTTTATCTGCATTCACTAATAGGGACAGAGTGTCCAGAGTGTTTGACAACCAAAAAATGAACACTATTTTTATCTGCATTCATTAATAGAGGCAATGTGGTATAGTAAGAAGGGAGCCAACTGTAGAGTCAGAGGAGAACTGTCACATCTCTGACATACACTGGAGGCACATAACAGGAGCTTAATAAATGGCTGATGATTGACTGATGATGGTGGACTGAGTCATCTGTGACACTTCCTTCTCCTTCACTCACCTCCACTTAGTTGCTGAGACTTGGAGATTCTACTTCAGCAACTCTTTCATCCATCCCTTCCTCTTTACTCTCATCACCACTAGTTCTCCTTGCCTGGGTGATTGTATTAATAGTCTAACTAGTCTCTCCCCTTCCATCTCGCCTTTCTTCCGACTATCTTTCTTGCAGCTGCTCAAATAATCTACAGAACCCATAATTCTGTCTACATCACTTCCTTCCCTTCCTCCCTCCCATTCCTTACCAAATAAGACATAAAATTCTAACCCTGGCAGTCAAGGTCTTGAGCAATCTCACTACAATCTACCCTTCTAACCTTATCTCCTTCCATTCTTCCCATACCAGACTACAAGACATCTTTTACCTCTATGCACTCACTCATACTATATTCCTTGCCAGCCATGCCCTCATCTCTACCTTTTCTTCTTATAAAGCTAATCTCAAGTGCTGCCTCTTCCTTGAAACCTACCCAGAATTAGTCCTCTCAATTAGTCACTTCTTTCCTCAGATTTTCCTGGATCACTTAGTGTGGATCTCTCACATCAATTTGCTCCTTTTTTGTCCTGATCTTTGCATGTGGAATATTTGCCTCTGTTAGACTCCAAACTTCTGGAGGAAGGGAAAGGGTTGAGATTATTTTTCATCTCTACATCCTCAAGGTCCAGCATGAGGATTTGCAAATCAAATCAACAGTTAAACACCTCCTCTCTGCCTCTGTGCTAAGCAATGGGGATACAAAGAAAGTTCTTGCCCTTAAGGAGCTTACTTACATTCTGATGGAAAGATCTTTAATAAAGGTATATTGAGTAGTAATAATTAGAGCTGGTTTATATACTTATGATACATATTTTTTATAAACAAAGTACTTTCTGTACATTACCTTCAATTGATCCTCATCACAACCTTATGAGATTAGATAGTACAGGTATTCACTACTTCTCTTTTTATCCTGAGGCAACTGGGGTTAAGTGACTTGCCCAGGGTCACACAGCTAGGAAGTGTTAAGTGTCTGAGATCAGATTTGAACTCAGGTGCTCCTGACTTCAGGGCTGGTGTTCTATCCACTGTGCCACCTAGCTGCCCACTACTTTTTACAGGTGGGGAAACTGAGGCTGAGAGAGATTGAGTGTGGTGTAGTAAGAAGGGAGCCAGCTATGGAGTCAGAGGAGGCCTGTCAAATCCCTGACATACAATGGAGGCACATAACAGGAGCTTAATAAATGGTTGTTGATTGATTGATGATGGTCACACAGTTAATACAGAGTAGAATCAGGATTTGAACTCCAATTTCAAATCCTTCCTCTGTACCACACTACACTGAAGGAAGAGGAAAGTCTCTGTCTATATGTGTACATATAGCAGAAAGAGGGTAGAGATTGTTAGGTCCGAGAGGCAGGACATATTTGATATCTGCTTTTGGGAGGACAGAGCGTTTATTTTGGACCCAATCAAAATTAGAGACTCAATAAGCATAAGGGAATCAGAAGATCTGGGTTCAGATGGGTCCCTAGTATCTATATGATCTTGAATTTGCTTGTCTGGACCTCAATTTTCTTATCTATAAAATGGGGGGGTGACCTCTAAAATTCAGCTATAAATCTATGGTTCAAACACACATAGCCATTAAACTTTCCAGGATGACCTCTGCCTTCTCCCCATCTCCTACAGTCTGTCTTAGGAAAGGAGTCATTCTGTCTGGCCCAAGGAGTAGAATGAGAATTAATGTGTAGAAGGGGTAACAGAGAAAAAAGATTTAGCCTTCTTAAAGATTAGAGTGGTCCCTAAATAGAAGGATCTGCCTTATATGGGAAAGAGTTCTCCATCCCTGGAGCTCTCTAAGCTGGATGAGCTGTTCAGTTCGCAAACGCTAACATTTATTCAATGCCCACTACATATAAAATAAATGTAAATATATATATGCAGAAAAAAATCCTGTTTGATTGGGTTTTAGAGTAGAAGTATGGGGGAAGGAGCATTAGATTTGGAGTCCTGAATAGCTGGAAGCCTCCCCAACTCTTCCACCCAGCCTCTGGGAGGATTCCTTGCAGCTCCACATCCCTGCCACACCCCCATCCCCACCCTTGCCCTTTAGCTCTTATGCCTTCAGGAGTTTCCACATGTGTGAACTAGGAAGGACTGGGGAAAACACCTACCACACAGAGAGACTAGGAGCTGGAACTGGTCCCCACCTTGCCACTACCTGAGGCCTTCCCTCTCCATCCTTCTGACTCCTCTCACCCTGATCTGGGGTTTGGGTCACTTGGCTCTGTCCTCAAATCTCCCCATCACTCAACCCCTAGAGATACTGAGGTATCAATACCTTGATAATTGCTCTGCTAATTAATTCCTGGGTGACTCTGGGCAAGTAATTTAACTCTCTGGACTTCAGAATTCTTATCAAGAAACTCCCCTCCACTAAATCCCATCAGACTTTGAGGTCCCTTTCAGTTCTGAGAATCTAGGATTTCCTCCCACCACTCTTGTCTTCCGTCATCCCCTGGGGGAAGATGCCATACAGACAGAGGGCAACAGAGACAGAAAGACCCAGAGACAAAGACTCTTAACTGATCTGAAAACAGGAGCCCCCTTCTCCAGCTACCAGAAGCCTCTACCTGAATATGGGGGAATATCAGAGCAGGAGATGAGATATGGAGGCAATCACTAAGACCCTTTAGGCAAAGGAGGTAGATCCAGTAACTTACTGTCCTCTGCCTGCCTTCTGATCTTTTGGTGTCTGAAAAGCACCTGCTGCCCAGCCTCCAGCACAGCAAACTCTGGCTTCAGAAGGGGAGGCAGTTTCAGCAGACCTTCAGTCTCCCTGATGTCCTAGGGAGGCTGGTGTCTAACCCAGAAGGAAGCCAAAGGGTCTGGAGGACTGTTTCTTCCTTCCCCCTCCCCTCAATAGAACCAGTACAGGTCGAGGG
Organism: Myrmecobius fasciatus; assembly: GCA_023553655.1. Taxonomy (NCBI): domain Eukaryota; kingdom Metazoa; phylum Chordata; class Mammalia; order Dasyuromorphia; family Myrmecobiidae; genus Myrmecobius; species Myrmecobius fasciatus. The sequence continues at coordinate 609,385 of JAJPUD010000665.1, forward strand.
CATACAGCTGAAGGGTCTCTATCTACTAGGGTAAGGGCAGATGGAGAAACCTGAAAAAGGGGAAAACGGTGAATAAAGGAAGGAGGGAGAGGCAAAGAGTATAAGACAAGAGGAGAGTCAGCCGAGGCACTGGCAAAAAGAGAAGATAAATGAATTATATAGGGAGGCAAGGTAGAGAGGAAAGTAGTTTGAGAGTGGATGGGGGAGGGGAAGAAGGAGGAAGAAACAAGCATTTATTAAGGGCCTACTATGTTTCATTGGGCAGCCTGAGACTGGGCCCTCAGACAAGAAGACTCATTTTGCTGAGTTCGAATCTGACCTTAGACACTTACTAGCTGTGTGACCCTGGACAAGTCACTTAACCTTGTTTGCCTGAGTTTCCTCATCTGTAGGAAATGGCAGTATCTTTACTAAGAAAACCCTACATGGAGTTACGGAGAGTTGGACATGATTAAAGAAGACTGAACAACAATGTTCCAGACATTGTGCTAAGCGCTTTACAAATAGGATCAATAATAGAGACTGGAAAGAGAGAGATGCTACAAATTATGACGGGTCTCAAGGCAGGTGAGCTGAGTTCGAATGCTGACTGTACCATTAACTCTCAATATGACCTTGAACCAGTTCTTTCCTCTCTCAAAGCCTCAGTTCCATCATCTGGGGAAAAGGGCGGTGGGGCGAGCTGGCGTCCAGTGCCCCTTTCAGCTCTGGCAGAAGGTGGATTCAGAAGCAAATCAGGGACGGAAAGTGAGACGTGGAAACAGACAGGGAGAAAAGGGTGGGGAGGAGACAGGGGAGCCCGAGAATGAAAGCTCAGGAGGAAAGACAGCTGGACTGCTGGACGGCAGTGGGGAGAAGAGGGGGATCAGGACCCAGCCCCGTATGGACTCGGGGACGCACGGACTCACCGAGCCGCAACAGCAGCAGCAGCAGCAGCAGCAGCGCGGCCAGGAGGCAGCTCCGGGGCTCTGCCATGCTGACTGGATCCCGCCGCCGGCTCCGAGCCCCCCTCAGCCCAGCTGCGCGCCCTGCAGCTCCTCACGCCCCTTTCCAGTGGACTCCTCTAGCGCTGCTCCGGTCTCCGTGCGCCCCCGGCCCCGCGCCTTCCTCTTGCTCCAGGTGTCCCTTTTTCCTGGCACTTCCGTCTGGGTGGCCGTGCTCTGCGTCCCACTCCGCCCCAGGATGCCCCCTCCAAGAGCACCACGCCACGCTCCGAGCGCCCAGAGTCCGCTTCCCGCTCTGGATTCTCCTCCAGCACCCAGCTCAATGCGCCCAGCCCCAGATGCGCTCCCTGCCCGTCTGCTACCCCACCACAGCTGGACCAGTCTTAAAGGGGCCGCGAAGCCTCCCCCACTCTTCGACCCAGCCTCTTGTGAGGACTCCTGGCAGCTCCACGTCCCCGCCACGCCCCCGTCCCCGCCCCTGCCCCTGCCCCTGCCCCTTAGCTCTTCTGCTTGCAAGGGTTTCCACATGTGTGAATTGGAAAGGACTGGGCAGAACACCTACCACACAGAGAGACCGGGAACTAGAGCTGGTCCCCTCCTTGCCACTACCTGAGCCCCTCCCTCTATCCCCCCGACTCCATCCCTCTGACTCCTCTCCCCCGATCTGGGGCTTGCGTCGCTTGACTCTGGCTTCAGATCTCCCCATCACTCAACCCTGAGACACTAAACATCGGAGAAGCAAGCTGGAGTGGGGGGAGAGGTGAAAGGGTAGAGGGGCATGGCTAGCTACTATGTTGGGGTTGGGGAGCTGCCAGGTACCACCCTCCGTCTCCTACTGGGTTCCAGCACCTGGCAAATAGGTCAATAACTCCAAAGTTGGACCGTTGGTGGTTTGCCTGGGGAGAAAGAGAGCTTAGCATCCTAGAGTAGATGCTGGGATCTGGTTCAGGGGAAGTACCAGCTCTTCTTCTGGCACACATAAATTACTTAATCCCCTCAGCTTAAAGTTTGGATTCCTGAAACTAGAAGGTTATTAGTGATAATTAGTCTGACTAAATGTTTCCCTCCCATGAAATAGAAAAAATATTTATTTACTTTTTTAAAAGCTTTTTATTTTTCACAACATACATGGATAATTCTGCAACATTAGCCTTTGCAAAACCTTGTGTTCCAGTTCCCCCCCTTTGCCCATCCCCCTTCCCTAGATGGCAAGTAGTCCAATATATGTTAAACATGGTAGAAATATGAGTCGAAGTAAATGTTTATAAGGGAAGAAACTAAGGTCCAGAGAATGGAAAGGCCTCAAGTCACACAGAATTGGAAAACTGGAATTTGAACCTAGCCTATTGGCTGAAGATCTTCACCTTACACCCTGTACTTCCCTCCAAGAAGTTTGAAAGAATAGTTCAGGGGGCTGGTAGGTGGTGCAGTGGATAAAGCACCAGCCCCGAAGTCAGGAAGACCTGTGTTAACACTTCCTGGCTGTGTGACCCTGGGCAAGTCACTTAACCCCAATTGCCTCAGGGGAAAAAAAGAATAGTTCAGGAAGTCAAAGCTTTATTGCTCTAGGAAGGGAAGATAGGGGAAGGTATGTGGCCATGCTGTAGGGCTTTCCAGCAGGTGTCCTAGGCCAGGTTAGAGGTGAAGGGTTGGTTGAGGGTGGAAATGGGGATGAGAAGAAAAAGACTAGCCTCTTGGCCTCTTAAACTTAATGCTACCTTGGCAGGGATTGAATCTATGCCTGATGTTCTAGACACCTTGCCTTTGGGACTTGAGACCTGTCTGGTTCATTTCTTTCAGTTTCTCAGAGAAAGAACTTTATAAAAAAACATCAGCCTTACCTGGCTTTTTTCAAAGGAAAAAGGGTTTCCTTTCTTGGGTCAGGTAAGGGCAACAGTTGCTGGAAATGGCACCATCTCAAGGGGATGATCATGCTGGGCTAAGGAGAGCTTCTTAACAAGTACACTACTGCTGCAGCTGCTTTTTTTTGCTGTTTTCAGTCATCCTCATGTTAGTGGAGTGTTGTGCCATTTCCTTCACCAGCTCATGTGACAGATGAGGAGAATGAGCAAACATGGTTAAGTGACTTGCTCAGGATCACACAGCTAGTGGCTGAGACCAAATTTGAACTCATCTACCTGATTTCAATCCTGGCATTCTATCATCAGAGAAGGTGTTGTTCTGACTGATAGCCCAAAGGAAGTGCGAGATGCGCAGAATTAGAGAGTTCACCCCAAATGTTCCTAGGGACTATTTGTGTCTGAGCTGTGGCAGAGTATTCCAATGTGATTCCAATTCCAATATGATCAGCCACACTCAGACACACTGAAACTCGACTCTAATATAACGATGTCATTTTGGTCCTCTTCAAGAATGAAGGGCAATAACCAACCAACCAATCAACTACTACTATTACTACCACCACCACTACTATTATTACCACTACTATTACTACTACTACTACTTCTCTTCCTCCTCCTCCTCCTCTACTACCACTATTACTACTACTACTACTACTACTACTTCTACTACTATTACTACTACTACTTCTTCTATTAACTACTCCTACTTCTACTTCTTCTACTACTACTACTTCTATTACTACTACTATTACTACTACTTCTTCTACTACTACTACTACTACTTCTACTATTACTACTACTACTACTTCTATTACTTCTTTTTCTACTACTACTATTTTCTGCTTCTACTACTACTACTACTACTACTACTACTACTACTTCTTCTACTACTACTACTATGTCTTCTATTACTACTACTACTACTACTACTACTTCTATTACTGCTACTACTACTACTTCTACTACTGCTACTACTTCTACTACTACTACTGCTACTTCTACTACTACTACTATTTCTACTTCTACTATTACTACTACTACTACTACTTCTACTACTATTATTGCTACTACTACTGCTACTACTTCTACTTCTACTACTGCTACTACTACTTCTACTACTACTACTACTACTACCACCACTACTACTACTATTACTGTTATCTCATCTAAGCCTCATTCTATAGATGAAGAAATGTAGACCCAAAGAAGAATAAGGACTTAGTTACAGAGTAACCCAAGCCTCCTGCTTCCAGCCAGGGAAGACTAAAGGAGTAGATGAGACTGAAAGAGAGAGTCTAATCTGGCCAGAGGAGCATTGTGAGGGAAGAGAAGAAAAGACAGGGCATCCCATTTGGGGATCAGGAATGGAAAAGTTCTGAGCTTAAACAGCCTTGCCTAAGCTAAAGGATAGGAGACACCTCCAAACCTGAACCTCATATAATTGGCCTCTGTGTCCTTGTGGGATAGTAATTACAGAATGGGAGCTGATCCACTAACATGTGGATGAACCAGCTGTCCCACAGTCCCTGCCTCCTTCATCTCTAGTTGAGCAGGTGTGTTTGTGGGGAGTGGGGTGGGGGAGGAGGGCAGAGAGACAGGTGTCTGGTGGCTGAAAGTTATTGAAAGTTAAGACTGGATTTAGAATTCAGGAAACATGGGTCATTTAGATAAGAAGAGGTTACGGGCAGTGTTTGAAATCTGTCCCCATTTACCATCCCAGCAGCTATTTCCCTGGGAATATGAAGGCTTGGAAGTAGAGGGAGAAAGCAATAAGAGAAGGGACAACTGGATTGTGATTATAAAGGAGAAAGATCGTCACAGGATCACCTGTCCCTGAAAGAATATGGGAAAGAGAGATACACATACATAGAAAGACTTAAAAAGGGACATCAAAAAAGACACTGAGATGTAAGGATATAGGAAGATACAAAGAAAGTCAAGTAGGCAGAAACACAGTGCAAGATGGTGACTCAGAGGTATAGAAATATTCAGAGGTAGAGAGCTATCTTCTCTATGAGGAAGAGAAAGAAGGGAAATGATAAATAGACTGTGCTATGAGCCCTGTATAGGGGGAAAGGAATAAGCATTTAAAATAATACTTTATTTTTCTCCAATTACATGTAAGGATAATTTTTAACATTCTTTTTTTTAAAATTTTGAGTTTAAAATTCTTTTCTTCCCTGAGACAGCAAGCAATTTGATGTTGGTTATACATGTCCAAACATGCAAAGCATATTTCCATATGTCATGTGGTGAAAGTAGACACTGACCACCCCAAAAAAATCTACATCCAAAAAATAAAGAGAAAAATAAGTTTTGATCTGTATTCAGACTCCATCGGTTCTTTCTCTGGAGGCAGATAGTATTTTTCATGAGGACTTGCAATTGACTTAGTTTGCTAAGACCATATATTACTGAAAATAGCTGTTGATCATCATATAATGTTGTTGTTACTGTATACAGTAACAGGTTCTCTTGGTTCTGCTTATTTCACTTTGTATCAATTCATGTTTTTTCAGGTTTTTCTAAAACCATCCTTCTTGTGATTTTTTATAAGACAATAATATTCTATTATATACCACTTATCAGGAATAAGCATTTATTAAGCACTTACTAGTGCCAAGCACTTTACAAATATTATCTTATTTAACTCTTACCGCAACCCTGTAAAATAAGTACTGTCATTATCCCCATTTTACTGTTGAGGAAACTGAAGCAAATGAAGATTGAGTAACTTGTGCAGGCTAGTAAGTGTCTGAGGGCATATTTGAACTCAGGACTCCCTCATTCCAGGCTCTTGCCACTCACTCAGTTGCCTCTAGTATGAAATAGGAAGGGAGAGATGGATGATATCCTGTGCTATATTTGATATGGTTTAATAGAGTGAAGGATCTGGACCCAAAAGTCCCTGTATTCAAATCCTGTCCCTGATGCTTACCACTTGTGAGCATTAGCAAGTTACTGAAACTTTCTGAACCTCTGATTCCTCACTTAAACAATGAGAATAATAACACCTATCATATGTTTTTGAGAATGATTGTGAACACCAAATGAGATACTATATTTAAAGTGCTACAGAAATATCAAATGTCATACATCTTCACATTTAATAACAACTGGTTCCCAGAAAATCCCATTTTCTCCTAGAACAAGGGTTCTTCACCTGGGGTTCACTCACAGTCTCTCCATACAACTTTGGATAGACTGCAGGCAGTCTGTGAACTTGGATGGGAAGAAAATTATATCTTCATTTTTTACTAAGCTCCAAATGAAATGTAGTCTCTCTTTCAATTTTGAATGCCAGTCACAAACCACAAGTAATTTTAACAGTACCTTTGACTGTCACATCACAAATCACATTTTGCAATTATTGCTGATGTCTCAAAATATTGAAATATCATTTATTGTCAACACTCATTTGAAATGCCTATAGTTATTATACCAATTGCTAGATTTCCCATGATGGCAATCTTTGTGTCTTTCAATAGAATTGTTTTCCTTTGTAATTTGTATTTTGTTTTATGCACTTAAAAATATGGTTTTGAGAAAGGATCCATGGGCTTCACCCAAAGGAGTCTCTTTTACCAAAAGAAGGTTAAGAATCTCTATTGTACTCCGATGGAACCTATGATGAAAGTTACTATCCATCTCAAGAAAAATAACTAGTGGTGTTTAAATATAGATAGAAGCATACTTCGATTTAATTTGCTTATTATTTTTGAGGATGTGTTTTTTGTTCCTTTTCTTTTACAATACAATTATTATAGAAATGTTTTGCATGACTACACATGTATATAAGATCAAATTGCATGCTTTCTCAATGTGTGGAGATGTGAAGGATGGGAAGGAAGAAAAAAGAGTGTGGAACTCAAAGTTTTAAAAATCAATGTGTAAAATTATTTTTATATATAACTGGGGAAAATAAAATACTAAAAAGAAAAAAAAAGAATTTCTGTTGTAGGACAACAGTTCTAACTTAAAACTGCTGTCCTCCTTTAATAACCCATTCCTCTCTTAGTAACACACAATTGGGTGTAATCATATTTATTTAGTGTTGATATTCTTGTTTCTCCAAATCCATGTTATAAATCTCCCCCACACACTACAACAAAACAAGACAAAAGTCACAAAATAAAAAGATTTCAGACTTAACATTGTCTTTGAGATATTCCTTTCACCTTATCTAGGGATTCTTTGGCATCTTTCTCCCTGACAGGATTCCTCTCCTGGGG
>JAJPUD010000666.1:0-10944 GCA_023553655.1 Myrmecobius fasciatus
CAGAGAACTAACTTGTAGAACTTGCTCACCTTCCTGTGAGTGAATTTGCACCTAGGCTGACAAAACAAAGCTGAACTTGCTTTATTGTCTTGTTAATTGTCTAGACTTCAGAAAGAGTTGGAGAAAATGGTAATGATGTGGATTGAGCTTAAAATGTTTCTTAGAAATATTAAAAAAAAAAAAACCAAAAACCAATATTGTTAAACATTTATTAGCACATCCCAGCAGCTAGACCCTGTATTTAATTGATTTTGCTTAACTATATTTTTTAACCACTGAGAAGAGTTTTGTTAGGAGACAGTGAGTCCTTGGAAAGTGAAAAGGATATATTTTTTTAAAGCAGCAAAACTTGGGATACTTCATTTCCCTCCCAAGCATCTCTTTAGCCTTTTAAAAAGCTCTTTTTCTTCTTTTTTTAGCTCTTTTTAAAAGATCATTGTTACTTTTCAGTGACTCCCCCCCTCCAAAAACTCAAAACTCGGAGCCCAAAGTCCTCTCTGATAATCAGGGAATGGAGTTTAGCCAAACAAAACAGGAAACTCAGGGAGATGAAGAGTGTTCATTTTGAATTCTGAGCTGCCACCTTTCTGTCCCTTGGCTAAACTAGTGGAGCTGTGAACTCATTCCATGGTTCTGGAGAGTAATTTGGAATTATGCCCAAAGGGCTATAAAACTGTGTATACCCTTTTAATCCAACAGTGTCACTAATGGGTCTGTATCCTAAAGAGAGTTCCCTCCCTAAAAAGGATCTCTTTGCCCAATAGTATTTATGGCAGCTCTTTTTGTAATAGCAAAAAATTAGAGATTGAAAGGATACCTATCAATTGGGGAATGACTATAAATTGTGGTATATATTGTAATGGAAAACTATTGTGCTATAAGAAATGATGAGCAGGATGGTTTCAGAGCAAGACTTATATGAACTGATGCAAAGTAAAGAGAGCAAAAACCAGGAGATTATTGTACACAGTACAATATTGTACAATGATCAACTCTGAGTGACTTAGCTATTCTCAGCAATACAATGACCTAAGATGATTCCAGAGGATTTAGGATAAAAAACGCTGTCTGCCTCCAGTGAAAGAACTGATGAAATTTGAATACAGATCCCCCCGATTTTCTTCCTTCCTTCCTTCCTCCCTCCTTCTCTTCTTTCTTTGTTCTCTTTTGCAACACGGCTAATATTTCATATTGACCTCTGAAGATCACCCATTCTCCACATTTCAATCTCACTGGAAGGCACTTCCAGTCTAACAGTAATACAATTGGGGAAACTGAGGCTTTGCCCAAGATCACAGGAGTAGCTCTCACCAGAGGCATGATTTGATGAACCTGTATGAGCTCCTGACAGACAAATTGCTCAGCTTCATGCAGACTGTGACTTTTTCTTTTAACTTGGCCAATGTGGGGGTTTGTTTTTCTTGATTGTGTGTGGTTACACATTTTTCTCGATTTCTTGGTGGTGGAGAGAGAAAACAGATTTTGATTTGAAAATTAAAAAAAAAAAACTATATATATCTTGGGTAAGTCTTCCCTCTCTGAGGATCTGTTTCCTCCTCTGTAAAATGAGGGGACTGGACAAGATGATCTTCAAAGTCCCTTTCAGCCCTAAGGCCTGTGATACCACAAGGATGCTCATATCTAGATTCGAAGGGAATTGATGTTTCTCCTGTGTTAAGAACCCCCCCTCTTCTTTCCCCCACCCCTCAAATACCAGAGGGAGAGGGAAGCGAGGAGATGGCTATCCAAAATGCAGTGAGGGAGCAGGCAAGCCAGAGCAGATCCTAGAGACCTGTGAGCAGGGGCAGGGCAAGAAGAGAATAATGATTATGACAAGAAAAATAATAATCCCTTCTCATCGGGGAGGCCCAATCACCCTTAACTTCTGGAGCCTCACACTTTCCCTATGATATAGGCAGTGGAGAGGTATTATTATCCCATTTTAGAGATGGGGAAATTGATGCCCCAGAAGCTGCTGAGTGAAATGTGTTTCCTGTTTCTTTGTCCATGCTCTCCCCTTACCCTAAGGAGAAAACTCATAGACATCAGTGGGTCCATCTGAGGCTGCAGTGGAGGAAGCAGTAAAGCAGCAAAAGAAAACATTGCAAATAAAAAAAAATGAAACATTAGGAATGGAATGTGAAGATAGACCTTGGCTCCTAGATCAACTGTGCCCCGTGAGAGCCTGCTCTTCCTCGACTCCACTTCCAATCCAGCCAAACTGATTTTCTGTTGTTCTCCAGACAGGACAACCCACGTCCACCATTTTATCCCATCTCCGTACTTTTGCCCTGGCTGTGACCCCTATGCCTGGAATGCACCCCTTTCTCACTTCCCATCTCTAAGAATCCCCAGTTTCCTTCAAAGCTCAGTTCAAGAGCCATCTCCTACATGAAGTCTTCCCTTATCCCTCCAGCTGCCACCCCTCCCAATTACCTTATATTTATTTGACCCATATCTGCACACGATGTTACACTGATAGAATGTGAGGTCCTTTTTGTTGTTGCTCAGTTGTTTTCCAATCATATCTTTCTCTTTGCAACCCCATTTAGGGTTTTCTTGGCAGAGATGCCAGAGGGCTTTGCCACTTTCTTCTTCATCTCATTTTACAGATGAGGAAACTGAGGTCCTAGCTTTCACAAGGTCATCATTGTCCATTGGTGGGAGAGGTGGGAGACGGAGGAGCAGCTGAATCGGGATGATCCTGGAAGCAGGAAGAGCTCTGGGATCCTTGATTCCAACAGCAACTAACTTAAAGGGAAATTCGTCCCATTGATCAACCAAGGAGCCTTCATTAATTACTTTCTTACTGGCCAGGCACTGGGATCACAAGACAAATTCTTGCTGTGGCTTCATTCGCAGCGTCTCCCCCTCTATGTGGGTGTTCCCCAGGGTTGGCCCTGGACCCTCTTCTCTCTTCCCTCTGTGCCCTCTTCAACTCCCATGGGTTCAACTACAGTCTCAGCTCTTGGACTGAGCCAAGGCAGCTCAGGTAGATCAGTGGTTAGCGTAGTGGAATCAGGAAGTCACTCAGGCTGTTTCCTTGTTTTTAAAATGGGAACGACAGCTACCTTACAGGATGAACCCCATAATATAAACCAAGTCCAGTCCTTTGTGTGCCAGCTATTGTTTTTAGATTTAGAAGGGAGGGGTCAAGGGCAGAGAGGTCAAGCTGTCACACCAGTGAGATCTCCCCTTAGCTTCCCTCCAGCACTTGCTGTCCCCTGGCTCTGGGCGTCCCCTGCATTTGAGCTCTGACCTCATCTGGCCTAATTGTAAGGAGCAGCCTCAGTAATTACCCTGGTCTGGCCCAGATTTTCCTTTCATGTGAGAGTTCTCACCACACCCTTCATCCTGACCAGGAGATAAAGCATCCCCATCATCACCTCCAGGAGGGGGAGACAAAAGGAGGCTTCTGGGGAAAGACCCGGGCTACCAGAGGGCAACAGCCCTCCCTTCCAGACTAAATAAAACTCTTCCCATAATAGAATAGCAGATTTAGACCTGAAAAGGACTTGGAAATCAAACCTGCACACCCATTTTATAGATGGGGACACTGAGACTTCACCTGTCTATCAGATCCCTATACCCATTTTACAGATGGGGACACTGAGATTTCACCTGTCCATCAAATCCCTACATCCATTTTATAGATAGGGACACTGAGACTTCACCTGTCTTTCAGATCCCCAGACCCATTTTACAGATAGGGACACTGAGACTTCCCCTGTGTTTGAGGTGATACTCAGATCCAGGTCTTTTGCAGCAGCCCACACCTGTGACTGGTGGCCATCCATCTGTACTCCCTCAAACAATGCATTTTGCCCCAGGGCACTGGCCAGAGCTCCTGGATCCCAGGCAGCTTGTGATTGGGGGGGGGGGCGGGGATTGTCCCCAGTTTGCTGGCCGGCCTGGGCCCCAAAGAGGAAGAAGGGAAGTGGGTCTGGCCAGATGGCAGGAGGAGCCTGAGCTGGCCTGGGCGGGGAAGGCTGGGACCTCTGGTGGCAAGATGATACTTCTCAGGAGGGCCGTGGCTTTTTCCATTCACCGTGGATGGAAGCCCTGAGAGGCCGGCTAAAGTACAGAGGATCCCATTGTCTCTCTCCCTGCCAGGGTGGGTGTGGGTGCCCCAGGAGCCAAGGGATTCAGAGGAGTTACTTGCCGGTTGAAGGGGGCTCACAGGAGGGCTGCGGGTTGTGGCTGTAGAGAATAGTGTCAGGTGTCCCCATGGGGATCCTCAGGGGGATCCTAGAGACCCCTTTATCTTACTGAAGTGGTGAGAAAACTTGAGTAGGGTCACAGAGCGGGTGACAGACAGCACGACCAGGGCAGCTGGGTGGATAGAGCACCAGCCCTGAAGGTGGTGGTTGGACCTGAGCACCTGAGTTCAAATCTGGCCTCAGACACTTAACATTCCCTAGCTGTGTGACCCTGGGCAAGTCACTTAACCCCAATTGCCTCAGCAAAAAGAAAAAAAAATAATAATAATTAAAATAAAATAAAAATCAGACAGCACTTCCGAATCAGGAGGTGCCTTCTGGTGCTATCCACCATTCCTTCTGCTGGTTCACGATCAAATTTAGTGTCAACATATAGCAAAGAATATTTCCTGCCTTCTCCACAGAGATGGAGACTCAAGCCAACATCAAAAGCTGCCTAGGTCTGGAGTTAGGGAGACTGGACAGTAAACCCACTTCAGACACTTGTTAGCTGTGGGACCCTAGGAAGGTCTCTGAACAGCTGGCTGCCTCAGTTTCCTCATCTGTAAAATGGAGCTACTAATACCACTAACCTCTTAGTTACTTTGAGGAATGAACCCTAGATTTGTACAACTATAGAAATGTTAACAATGATTTTTATTACAGTTATAGCCCGGCTTAGCTGAGCAGTTCCCCCAACCCCTTTATTTTTATTTTCAGTTGCAAGTAAAAAGAAGAGGGGGTACATTCAGAAATGAGATTTAGAAGCAAACTATTAACATGGTTCCCCCTCATTTAACAGTCTTTCCTTTTTTCCAATTACTTGTACAATTTTCAAAATTCACTTTTATTTATTTTTTTCCTTGCCATAATATTTTTTTCATTTTATTAAAGCTTTTTATTTTTATTTTTTTCATTTTATTAAAGCTTTTATTTTTATTTTTTCACTTTATTAATGCTTTTTATTTTTATTTTTTCCATTTTATTAAAGCTTTTATTTTTATTTTTTTCATTTTATTGAAGCTTTTTATTTTTATTTTTTATTTTATTGAAGCTTTTTATTTTTATTTTTTTATTTTATTGAAGCTTTTTATTTTTATTTTTTTCATTTTATTAAAACTTTATTTTATTTTATTTTTTCATTTTATTAAAGCTTTTATTTTTATTTTTTTCATTTTATTGAAGCTTTTTATTTTTTTATTTTATTGAAGCTTTTTATTTTTATTTTTTTATTTTATTGAAGCTTTTTATTTTTATTTTTTTTCATTTTATTAAAACTTTATTTTATTTTTTTCATTTTATTAAAGCTTTTTATTTGCAAAACAAATGTATGGGTAATTTTGCAAAGCTTTCTGTTCCAAATTTTTCCCTCCTACCCCCCACCCCTCCCCTGGATGGCAGGAAGTCCACAACATGTTAATTATTCCACGTTCACTTTTGTAAGATTTAGTTCCAAGTTTTTCCCTGTGCCCTTCCCCTCCCCCTTCTCTCCTCCCCCCTCCTCCAGACAGTGACCAACCTGCTGGTTCACACATGTACAATCGATCATATTTCTTTCCACATTAGCCCCCCAGTCCGGGGCCCGGGAGAAGCCAGGTTGAGCAGCAGGGGCAGGCGGCCCGCCGGGCTGGGCGTCCCCCAAGACAATCAGGGGGCTGGTTCCATCCACACCCCGGCGGCCCCCCCGGAAAGCCCGGGGATCAGAACCTGCTCCCGTTGGGAGACTGCCGACCCCTGGGCTGCTGCCACCTGCCCTGGCCTTCTGGGCCAGAGAACAGATGGGGAGGGGAGCCCCAACCGGGAAGCCGGTGATTACAAAGGCCGCCCAGCCTCCCACATCCCCCGTACTCAGACTGCGGGCGGCTGCCCTAGGTTACTGTCCTGGAGCCGCGCTCCTCCCTCCTCCGCCTTGTTTAAGGCTCAGTCTGAATCCCGGGACATCGGTTCAAATCCCGCCTCAGAGAGTTCCCATCTGTGCGATCGCCAGTCACTTATCCTCTTCCTCCATAAAAAAAGGGGCTGGACTAGCCTGAGGGAGGGGATGGGGAACGGTTTTTACCAGCTCTGCAGAGAGAAAGCAATAATTGAGCGCCTCCAGAGTGCTGGGCGTTTTTTTGTTGAGTGCTCTCCTTCAGCTTTCGGAGCCCTTGGGACCCCTCTTCGACCTGTGTAATATTACACTTTTGTACCTATATGTGCATATTTTTTTTCCTAAGGCAATTGGGGTTAAGTGACTTGCCCAGGGTCACACAGCTAGGGAATGTCTGAGACCAGATTTGAACTCAGGTCCCCCTGACCTCAGGGCTGGTTTATTTTTACATCATACGTGCTCATTTAAAATGCTTTTACATCCACATTTTGAGTGTTGTCTAAGTGTCTATGGGAGCACAGGTTCTGTGTGTGAGCAGTGCACTCTATGTGCATCTCTTGTGTTCGTGTGCAGATGTATACATATACACATATGTGCACTGACATGTGCACACGTACCAGACTGTAATTTCAAGGTTCCGCCCAGGACCAGGTCTGTTTTCAGCAATCATGGCCTCAGAACCCCTGGGAGGAGGCAAGGGGGCCGGCATCCCACTCAGGAAGTCGGACCCGTACTGGTCTTGGGGAAGGCACAAGCTCTCAGGACAGGAGGGGGGCTTCCCTTCCTCCCAGCCCTAAGGCCCTGCTGCTGAGCCATGAGGAAGGCCTTCCCCCCAGGGAGAATGGGCATTTGCTCCGACAGAGCTCCCACATGCCCACACTCCTGCCTCCACAGCCCCTGGCACATTCCCTGCTGGCCCCTCAGAGATGGCGGCAAGCTTCCATCCTGTTGGGCAGGTCAGGGACCCCGGGGTGCCATGCCTGTTGGAGGGGAGGGTGGTACTGTGCTGGGTGGGACAGTGACACGCCTCCCAAAGAGGGACAGGCTGTGGCCAGAGTGTAGTCTGGGGATCATTTAAAAAGTGGCAACAACTCTTCCTCCACCCTGCAAGGACTCATCCTCAGCCCTTGCATAATTCCTTGGCCCGGTTCCCTGCACCCTACCTTCCTCTTCCTCTGGCTGAATTTGCCTCCACTACAGCCCCTTCTCTGCCCCCCACCAATCTAGGCTAGACCCTCGTTGCTTCTCCCATGGCCTCCTGGGGCAGTGCTGGGACTGGTGCCAGGAAGACTCAGATTCAAAGGCAACCCTGGACTGTCCCTGAGCAAGTCACTTAACCTCCATCTGCCCCATCCTCATCTGTAAAATGGGGAGAGTGTCACCCGCCTCCCGGAGATGTTCGACACCTGTTAAGTGCCTGGCAGAGTGTATTCAATGACTGCCCAATGGGGTGGATGGGACGTGTTTGGCTTGACTTCATGCATGTAATCGATACCATGTTTCCTGCCTCCTCCAGGCCAGGGAAAGGGATAATTTGCAAGTCAATATTTTAAAAATCTTTGTTAAAAAAGGAAATGTAACATAATTGGGAAACATTTAATAAAATAAAAATATATTTTGAATTCTAATTTCATAAAGCCATACATACAAAGCTTCTTTCCTGAAGCTTGCTCCAGGCCGATTTCAGGCCCTGACCTGCCAGTGAAGTAGTCTGGTTGTTCTCAGTGCCCACCTCCAGGCCTCTGCCCAAGACCCCCCACTTCCTTCCATCCCTTGTCCCCTTTAAGTTTGGCTCCAGCGCCAGCCCCTCCAGGAGACCTCATCCTTCCTGCTTCCTTCCCCTTTGTCTTTTATCATCCATGCTGCTTCCTCCTTGCACCAGGCTGTAAGTGTCACAAGACACAAGGTCTCATTTTGGTCTCTCTACTCTCCCCATCCCCTCCCAAGGCCTAGCAATGACTCAGGCACACAGTAGGTGCTTAAAGTTCTCCCTGAACTCGAACTGATGTTTTTTCTGCTTTGCTCAGCTCCTGTCTGGCCATCCCGACCAACCCCAATTTAGCAGATGTGGATCCTGGGGGGGGGGGGGTCACTGAACCTCATCCTGGAGGCCAAAGTTTCTTCAATCTGGGTTGTGACTCTGGAGCAGGGGGAGGAGGAGGAGGAGGGTGAGTGTGTGAGAGATCGGCTCTGAGATGGGACACACCATGACCCTGAGGTGCTTCCGACAGGACCTGCCCACTGTGTTGTGGGGACTTCATTGCAGCCCTGGTTCTGCACACACCACACGGCACACACTGCTAGAGGCCCCTCGGCCCAGATCTGAGACTGGCACACGTGAAGTTTTCTCGGATGGAAAGGTTAAGAGGTGCCAGCCAGGGGCTGTCCAGCCTTTCTAGCCACAGAGGACTTGCTGCTTCCCAAAGCAGCCATCCCACCCTGGGAGCCCCGACGGCTGGGAGTCCTTTCCCATAAGGTTTGGTTCCTCAAACTGTCTGGTGCCTGGGTTCATCCTCAGTGACTGCTTCAGACTCTGTGGGTCCCCTGGTGGCTTCAGTCCATGGTTCCTGGATCAGCCTGAGGGTACTGCCTAGGACCCAGAAAGTCCCTCTGAACACTTGGGATCTGGTCGCCCGGCCCCACTGCTCTCTCCAGAGGGTCCCCAGCAGTCGAAGGAGGTGGAGGGACGGAGGTCCCTGATCCGGTGGCTTTGGAGTCACTGTCTGCTTACCGCCTGTGAGGTTCATAAATGGCCACTGGCTTCTGGCCACACCCTTTAAAGATCATCTGTGGCCGGGGTGGAAAAGAGGTGGCCGCAAGGTCCCAGAGCCAGGCCCACTTCTGCCTACAAGGTCATTACTCTTTGGGGGCCACAGAAAAAACAGGAAGGGGCCGAGGGGCTGCTCAGAGGCTGGGGCCCAGGCGGGCCAGACAGTCCTGGGGCTTTGACACAAGGCTCCCCAAACCTGGTCCTGGGGTGGGGACACTCAAAGCGGGGCCCCCTCAGCTCAAAGGCAGCGATGTAGGCTCCAAGCCACTTCCAGAAGACTGCAGCCTTGAGGAGGGGCCACAAAGGAGGCATAGGGGGCCCACAGCTACCTGGGGCCCCCGTCTCTCTGGCTCCCGGCTCTGCCGGTCATCCTGCGGCGCTGAGTCTTGCTGGTCCGTGTGGCACTGGGCGGCTTCTTGGTGGAGTCAAGACCACGATGTGGACGTGGGTGCTTCTTCTTGGTGCGCTTCTGGCTCCGCGCATGGAGGGAAGCCGTAAGGGAGGAGATCCTGTCCAGGGGAAATCAGGGGATGTGATCTCTGGTCCACAAAGCCCTGCTGGGCCCAGGGACAATCCCTCCCCAGGACATGGACTAAAAGAACACAGAACGTGAAGGGGACAGCATGCAGGAGGGGACCTAGGTCATTAGGCAGGGGTCAGAGGTCACAGACAGATCACAGAAGTCACAGGGCAGTGACAGGACAAGGGATTGCAGGCTGTGCCTCCTTTACAACTCACATAAGCAGTGGGGGTCTCCTAAGTCCTGCATCACCTCCCAACAGGCAGGCACAACATGCCCCTAAATGTGCCTCTGATTGACACCCCCCCCCCGCTGCTGTGGGTACATGGGGGCTTCTAACTGAACCCCCCTGCCACCAGGGGCAGAAGGGCCTGCATGCCCAGTCTTATGGGGACTGAAGGAAACCCAAAAGGGGGGCAAAACCAAACATCAACAAGTGCTCCCCAAGCAAAGGAAGCTCTAAAGTTTCGGGGGTGGGGAGCATCCCAAGGACTAGACAAGTACGGGAACGATGGTCGGAAGCACCACAAACAAGTGTCTGTGTGCTTTACATTGATGTGAGGTGCCCAAGTCTGCCCAGGCCTGAGGGAGCACTGATGAGAATCTGTCTCCCCTCATGAAGCCAGCCAGGGTCCTCACATCCCCCAATCTGACACCTGAGCTCTGGGTGCCCATGGGATTCCAGGGTATCCTCCCTAGTCCCCACCCTTACAGCCAGACACACATTACTTTAGTGCCCTCTGCTGGCACCACCAGGTAAGGCACCTGCCTTCCTGTGGGTCCATATAGGGAGAGGTAGGCGTGTGCAAGGGGCTCACCTCTGAGACAGGAAGGGGCTCCGAGACTTCTTGGGCAAAGCACTGATGGGTTCCTCTGCCTCCGGGTCCTCTTCTCTCTGGAAGGGCAGGCGGGAGTCCTTACAGACTGGGGAGCAGGGATCCCACCAACAGCAAAGGTCCCTTCCACTGTGGCAGCCCCCCCCCCCCCACGGCTCCCCTCCCCGTCCCCCCACCAATGCTGCCCAGGCTGGGCTTGGTCCCTGGGTTCCATTCCGCCCCTCCTGGCTCTGGCCTCCCCACACCTACCCCAGGTGGGGGCAGCCCCAGGCGCCGGGCCCCTGAAAGGTCCAGGTCACTGATGGTGGTCACTGTCACCGTGTGGTTGGGGTGGTCATACTGCACACACTCGGTCTTGGAGGTCACCAGCTGGTCCAGCTCATCGGCCTCTTCTGCAACGGGCTGGAGTCAAATGGAGGCCCCTCCGCCCCCCAGGGGATCCAGGGTTCGGGACAAAACGATTTCCCCTGATCCTTATCTGTGGGTGTTGGGGGTCTTTGCCCTCCCCCCACTCCAGGACTTACCCAAAGCCTCTTCCCGATCTTTCAGCATCTTCAGATACTCCTTGTGGCGCTGAAATGGGAAGGGACAGGCCTGAGCAGGGACTCTTTGGGACAGTGGCCACCAGCCGAGGTGCCTCCCCCGCTCACACCCTAACTCTTGCTGTAGGTGACCGGCCTTGGTGCACCCCTGCAAAGCAGGACACGCCAACACCCCCAGGGCCACGAGGAAGAAAGCCCCCTCGGAGC
>JAJPUD010000666.1:10954-58775 GCA_023553655.1 Myrmecobius fasciatus
GACACAGGGAGCTGGTGTTTAATTGTTAAAGGGCATGACCTGTGGGGTGGGAGTGGGGAGGGCACCTTGGAGGGAGGCCCAGGGATCCTGAAGGGGAAGGCCCTTTGGGGGCCGCCTTGGGAGCTGGGCCCAGGGCACCCTGTCCAGCCCACTAGACAGTGGCTGGGCTGCTTGGAGTGGGCTCAGGAAGACCTGCCTCACACTCTCCCCTGATCGCTCTGTTCGGTTTCATCATCTGTAAAATGGGGGTCTCTAAAACCTCTCCGGGATCACTGTTAGCTCCCCCAGCCTCTTGGTGATGGGGAGCTCGCTACCTATCCCACGTAGGGCTAAGAACGCTGGAGCTGCTGCCAGGGGACCTGGGTTCAAATCCCGCCTCTGAAGCTTTTGATTACATCCCCACCTCCAGGGGCTCTTCTCCCCCCTCCCCCCTCCCATGAGGCAGCCTCGTTTTCCCCCTTCATAAAATGGGGAGAATGCCGTGGGCCCAACCTCACAGAGCGTCTACGCCACCATCTACCCCGTCTACACTCGGAGTCCATCCAGAATCCCTGGAGGATTTCTAGCAATGGGGAGGGAGGGGAAGAGTCCTCTCCAAGACTCACCCTCAACACCTGGAAATTGCTTGGTTTTTTCATGTAATTCCTAAAGAACTTCCTTTTTACCCTCCCCCCCCAAAGTTCGAGAGTCACTAAGAGACAGGGGAAACTGAAGCTAGCCCACGGTCACACGCTCCAGGTGGCCAAACTGGAAGCCTGCTCCCAGGATAGCCCCGCCCCCCAAGCGCCAGGAGAGTCCTCACGATTCCGGGAACAGATAAAGGGGGGGAGGAGGCGCTCTGAGGGGAACCACGTGGTTCCAGGGACAGACCGTGAGCGGAGGGGGGCTGAGGGGAAGCGCATGGCTCCTGGGACAGAGCAAGAGCCGCGGGCGGGGGGAGGGCGCAACCGGGCGAAGGAAGGAGAGCTCACCGCCGCTTCTCCTCATCGAAGGTGAGCACGAGGCGGCCGTCGCCCTCCTTCTTGTTCTTCTTCTTGCGGGCCATTGCTGAGGTACAAGCGGGAGTGCAGCGCGGCTTCCGGGAGAGGCAGGCTGTCGAGCCGGCGCGGCGGCGCCGGACGTCCACCCCCGCAGAAGCTTCCGCTTCCGGCTTTTACGTCCCGCCCCCGCCCCGCCTCCTGGCGAAGCGCCGAGGAGCGCCTGGCCCCGCCTCTGCCTGTCTTCAGTCAGGCTCCACCCACCCAACGGTGCTTGGAGCCGGGACCCTTCCTCCGCTTGACCGATGGGGAAACTGAGGCCCAGATCTGGGTCCTCTCTACTGCACAATGCCCTTCAGGCACGTCCAGCTGGAATCCCAGTTCGACTACTTTCCCCTAAGCTCGCCTCCTCTCCTTTACTCGGATTCCCGCCTCAGACTCCTCCCACTCGGTCACCCCCCAGATCCCTTACGCCCCCGCTGCCTGCCGAATTCCCAGACGCGGGTACCTGGGCTGTAGCCGCGACTGTGGGGGTCTCTAAGTCTCACCCCGAGAGTGATTTTCCTAGAGTCTTAATCCTGTCACTCCCTACTCAGTAACCCCCTCCCCTCCAGGACCAAACAGAAAATCCTCCAGCTTGGCCTTTAAAGCCCTCCACCTGCCCTCAACTGACTCCTTGACCCTTTCATAACGAGATACCATCTTTTCTTGAATCCCTTAACTCCCCCTCCCCCTCCGGGGTTCTCAGTCTCCACGTCGCATAATAAACCCATTTACTCCATCCGCTACAGGATTGCGGGTTCGAGGGCAGGAACGCAGCACATTGGTAGGCACAGCTTCTTGCTAGACTGATCTAGAACAATGGTTCTCCAACTTTTGTTCCCAGTATCCATTGTATTTTAACTTGCCGGATCAAGAATAAATTTGTAAACTCTCCGAAGGGGCGCAGACCCCCCTTCCCCCATCTGGCTCACCCGAAGAACCTTCACTCAAAAGTAGGAACTTTGATATTCCTTAGATTTAACTGAAGGCGCCCCCTTTGCCCGATATCTTACAGAGAAAGAAAGTTGAGGGCTGGAATACTAACAAAACCAGGCACGATCGAATCGCACCCCCAAAGATGGCACACCCCACAACACGTTCAAGCTCCTGGCACTTTATTGTCATTGCAATCAATAAAGCAAAGACATAGATAATTATTTGTAATACTTTAGCGGTCCGTGTTCTCCCCTCCCTCCCTCCCTCTTCCCTCCCTCCAGTCTAGCTTCTCTCAGCAACCCTCGGAGAGCGATCCTGGGTGTCTACAATCCCAGAGCGGTCCAAGTCCAGTCTACCTTAGGGGCTCCATAGCACTCCCCGAAGCTCCCCTTGCCCGCTTTTCCCCGGTTTGGGTGTCTTGCAGTTCTAGATAGTAGGGTGCCCCCCCCCCCCTTCCCAGATCTCCAGCGACTGTCCATTCAATTTTAACTGTGCTCCTTGGAAACTACTTTGCTTCCACGGGATTCTCCGGGGCAGGCCAGGCCGCAGAGGAGCTCTCCCGTTTGTTCATGAGCAATGCAGAGTTTGGCCATATATCGAAAGCCAGGGGTAGGCCAGGCCGCAGAGGAGCTCTCCCGTTTGTTCATGAGCAATGCAGAGTTTGGCCATATATCGAAAGCCAGGGGCAGGCAGTCCAGCTCACAGTAGAATCCCAAAGGAGGACGAGGTTCCAGTCTGCTTCTCGTTCGGGCTCAATGTAGTCCTCTCAACATGTCTCGTTCCGCCAAGACGTCTTTGCCGAGGGCTTCGGTATCAGTCCAACTCATAGAGGAACCCGACGAAACGATCGGCTCCCAGGGGTGGCCTGGGAACGCGCGCTACCGTAGCAGACCAGGCGGTGGGCGAGCCACGGGGCTTTCGGAGGGGATCCACTCCATCACCAAGTAGAGATTCGGTACCAGTTAAGCTCATAGTGGAGTCAAACAGCACAAGTCCCGTCCGATACAGCACTCCAGTCCAGCCGACCCGCCTCCCTTCTCTTGATATGTATAGCATGTAAGCCCGAAAGGCGGCCGCGGCCCAGCCACGGAGTCAAGCGGAGATCGGGTGCTTTAAGCGTACTGAAACAAAAAGCTCGGGCCGCCCATTCGGGCGTTCTGCAGCTCGTACAAAAAGCCCCGGAGCTCGGGCCGTTTCCGCTAGCTAGCCTCGTTCGGGTTCAGGACTTGTCTGCAGCTCGCAGGCAGCTCGTGGCAGGTGCTCCCCCTTCGGCCCGAGACTGGAGACCACTTGCTACAGTCCGGCTCTCCTCCAGCAGATGGCACCCGGACCCTTCCAAAAGCCGCGGCTTCTCACGCCTGCGCCGTACTACCCATATCACAATCCTTTCGAGGAAACCAGCTCATAAATCTAGCTTGCCGGGGATCGTCTTCAACAGCAGGTCTAGAAGCCGCCGGAGACCTCTCAACACGCCTCTGCTAGTCTTAACCCTTCTTCTGTTCGCAGTTCCCGCACAGTTCGCCTCGCTCGCCCCCCCCCCCCCCCAAGTGATGCTGCTGGCCCGGTTTCCCCGGGCACTCGGGTCCTGGGCACGGACTGCTTTTGCGGTCACGGTGACTCACGGCTGGCCCTTCTCCCGTCCCACCCTCCGGGGCGTCGCGTTTCCTCCAGGACCTACGTTTCCTGCTGGGGGCTTGGGGTTCAGGGGAGCCCACGCTCTCCCTGGCTATCCTTCCGCTTCAACACTGCCTTGGGACGGCCGGTTGTGTTATGCAAATGAAGCTCCGGGGCACTTCTGGAAAGCACTCTCAAAGGGTGGGGGAAGGAGAGGCATGGAGCATGCTCAGACGAGGGACTAGGGGGAGGGGGGTCCAGACATAGGCGAACTGTCCCGTCGGATTGGAAAGAGAACTAGGTAGAGCCACAGGTCCGAGTACTGCACCGACGGTGTCCTTGACCCGAAGTCGGGCGGGCTGAGGTTCCAGGGGCAAGACGACTCGTTGGGCAAAGAAGGAAACTGAGGCACAGGAAGGGGAAGTGAGCCTAGACCTAGAGATAGAAGGGAACATGCAATCCATTCCTTTGTTTCATAGAGAAGGAACCAGGGAGGGGAAGTGACGTCATAGGACCACCGGTTTAGAACTGGACGATGACCTCCGAGACAAGTCAGTCGTTTCTTAAGTCCCCGGGGCTTCCTTGACCAGACCCTTTTGCCGATGACTAGTCAGCGATGCCAAAGAGGGAGGGAAGGGCCATTTATTCATTCAAGAGCATGATACACTCTAGGAGTCAATGCTGAGGAGGGTGTTTGTCACATGACACACTCCATGAGACCATGCTGAGGAGGGTGTCTGTCACATGACACACTCCATGAGTCCATGATGAAAAGGATGTCTGTCACATGACACACTCTAGGAGTCGATGCTGAGAAGGGTGTCTGTCACATGACACACTCCATGAGACCATGCTGAGGAGGGTGTCACGTTCTGCAACTGAGATATGTCTGTCTGTAGACACACACATGGATGTGTGCTTTTTATATATTAGTGTGTATAAAACATGATAATATATTAGTGGAAATGTGTTATAAATGACAACCAATAGATTTTGTTCATTCTCATTGTGCTCTTGGTGACTTGATGGGCCCCCCCCATCGGCTCTTCTAGACAAAGATACTGCCTTTTCCTTCTCCAGTTAAGTGACTTGCCCAGTGTCACACAGCTAGTAAATGTCCGAGGCAGCATTTGAACTCAGGTCTTCCTGATTCCAACCCTGGCTGATATATACATGCATATATATGTTCATAGATAACAATATGTAATATAGGCATAATACATATATTATTATGTATGTTTATATAACAAATATATAACATTATTGTATTGCATATTATATGTTTGTGTATAATAATATATTAATAGAAATGTATGATTGTTACAAATCAACTATTGCTATATCTGTACAGATACAGAGACTGATATTTATTGATAGATATGCTTATGTATCTATCAATCAACAATCAGTAAATATTAAGCACCCACATCATGATAGTGATGGTAAAAAAAAAAAAAAAAAAAAAAAAAAAAGAGGCGAAAGACAGTGCCTGCCCTGAAGGAGGTCACAATCTAAAGGACACAATAAACAAATGGACGCAAACCATATACAGGATAAAAAAGAAATAATTAACAGAAGAAAACAGTAGAATTAAGAGATTGGGAGAGGCTTTCTGTAGGAGATGAAATTTTAGTGAGACTTAAAGGAGAGGATTTAATTTACAAAATTAGAATCCAAACAAGAAAAATGGGATTTTAAAGTTTCTTTGTAAACTGCCTACGTTTAACCTATACCAGATTGCTTGCTGTCTAGGCAAGGAGAGAGAAAGGGAGGGAAGGAGAAAAACTGGGAACAAAAGGTTTTGCAAAGGTGAATGTTAAAAGCTATCATTGCATGTATTTGGAAAAATAAAATACTATTTAAATCCAAAATAAAATAAAATAGCTGTCCATGCAAATGAACAAGGAATGCAGTGTACATGCTATCCACCTCCAGATCCTTCATCTCTATCATCTTCTGTTAAGGCTCCTAAGACTTTATAGAGAGTTATTAAAATAAATCTAAAGGTCCTGTATTTAGGCACTTGTTTGGAAAGACTTCTGTGGATATTCAAATGGAGCTGGAGGGGGTTGGTACTTTTCAGTTTTGTTATTTATTACCTCCAAGATCATGTTCAGAATATACCATTTAGAACCACCACCTTTACTTACCTTTTTGTTGTTGTTTTCATTGGAAGAACAGCGGAAGTCCTATACAATTAATTACAGCTATCTGAGTCCTTTAAGTATCTCATTTTACCTAATAGAAAACATTTGGAAGTCAGTCGCATATATCTTACTAAGGAAAAATGTCTGATCATGTTGCTTTTCTCAAAGTAAAATTTACTACTTAATTAAAGCATTTACATCTTTATCACCTTCCCTCTTTTGAGGATATATGTTACTCTCATATCAAAAAGATGTGATACTGTATGGACCTAACCTTATATTTAAATATATAACTATGAAACCAGTGAGTAAAGAGATGACATGCATAAGGACTGCTTTGTCCTAGCTTTCTTACTCTTATTTTTCTTTGGATTTTTTGGTTTGTTGCTGTCTCCTGTATAACTTTAGAGTTCATAAATTTTCAGGCAATCTGTTTACCAAATCGAATCCTTTAAATCTATTCACTTTCACTTCATATTTATAAGGGATGTTATTTAGATCATACTTAGATAGTTTGATGGTTTCTCCTATATTCTTCAATTTGTCTGAATTTTGCAATAATAAGGCCATGATAAGGACCATAGTCAATATCAGGTCTTGTTTTAACTGACTTTAGAGAGTTATTCTATCTTTGTATATTGTATATTGTATATATAAAGATATTCTATCTTTATATATTTGAAAAATATATAATCAATATGATTTCAATATTGACCATCCCTTTGGTGTTATTGAAAAAGTGTTTGCCATGACTGGGGAGTTATCTTGACTGAATGCTATTAGTTTCTGCCCTGCTTCATTTTGTACTCCAAGGTCAAATTTGTCTGTTATTCCAATTATCCTTTGATTTCTTACTTTAGCATTTCAAACCCCTATGATGAATATGACATCTTTTTTTTTTGTTGTTGTTGTTTCTAGAATGTGTTATGGGTCTAGAACTATGCAACTTTGGCCTTTTTAGTATTAGTAGTTGGAGCATAGATTTCTACTACTGTGATGCTGGTTTGCCTTGAATTCAAACAGGTAATATTCTGTCATTTTTTAGATTATACCCCAGTACTTTTTCTCACCCTTTTATAGACTCTGAGGGCTACTCCGTTTCTTCTAAGGGATTCTTCCCCACACTAATGGGGATCACCTGAATCAAATTCACTCATTCCTGTCCATTTAAGTTCATGGACATCCAAGATGTCGTTGTTTCCATCTCCTGTTTGGCCACATCCTATTTATCTTGGTTCATAGAACTTACATCCCAGATTCCTCAGCAATATTGATCTTTAAAGCACTGGACTCTCCTTTCATCATCAGACACATCCACAGCTGAATTTATTTTTTGGTTTTGGCCCAGTTGCTTCAGGAATAGTGTACTGGACACCTTCTGACCTTGGGTTTTCATCTGATGTCATGTCTTATATTCACACATTTATATCATTTTATTCACACATTTATGTCATTTGCTTGAATGGATAAACTAAACTGTAGTTCTCTCCTGCCTCTGCTTGTTGATTAGTCATTAGCAGTAGTACTTAGTTAATGTAACCCAAGCAATTTTGTCCCAGTTCTTGGGGACTATGAGGAAATCAAGTAGGTCACATCAGACTCAAGTTCTTCAGACAGATAATGTTCTAGTATTTTTATCTTGAGAGATTTCTGGGTAGAAAAATCAACTAGCTGGTAAAGTACAGGGTTATTCAGAAAATCATAGAGTTGGTTTAATGTTGCTAATATTGTCTGTATTTCCTGTTTGTCCATCTGGCACTTGAATAATTTATTAGATTTAAATTGTTAAATCTGATGTGATCAGCTAGGTGATAGTCTTCCAATTTCATGATAAACATTGGTGTTATGAGTCAGGATTCAAATGACTTTTGGGTTAAGAATCTTCTGTTTTAGTGGAGGACCTTCTTTATTTTGGGCTGAATACCTGGACTAATTTTAGGATTCTTCCAAACTCTCTGTTTCTTCATCTTATTTCCCCTGGGGATAATAAGAAAGAAATCTGATTGTCATCTGTGATTACTGTATTACCTTTGCCATTTTCCCTATCTAAATCCTTTGTTAATTTTGATCGGATCTGATGTGAATTCTAGTAATCAATAGGATTCCTACCATTTATGATAGATGGTTGATTCTGTTCTTTCCTGATGATTACGTTCTATAAAATCTATAAATTCATAGAAGCACATATTGATATAGCAAATACTAAACAATCATTCCTAAAAGAAATACAAGGTTGAATTCCTATGAACCTCTGGTAGTAACGTTTACTTTAGCGCTTTCCCAAACAATCTCATATACAGATCAGAGAATTTTTTTCCTTTTTCTGGATGTCCTGTTTTGTTGATTCACTAACAGTGAACTCATGACCAACAATTCAATGCTTAGTGCCTGAAGGAAGCTTATTTGAGTATTTTCTCTGTGAGTCACCACCTCACTACCTTCTTGGGTTTAGGAAACCTACACAGAACTGTCCTGGGGGGGGCATTGTTAAAAAGTCATTAGAGTATTGCTTTAGGGATTACAAATACATTTTAGTGAGTAGGTGAATTTGTAAATGTGGAATCAAAGAATAAGGAGGATCAATAATAAATTTGACCTAAGACTGAATTCTTCCTTAAATAGTTGATCATCATTATGGGATCTTTCAGATTCTGATAAATCTGGTCCACCTCCTTTTGTACCCCAGAGTGCCTCGCATGTAGTAGGCTTTTAATAAATGTTTATTTATGGATTCTGTATTTGTGGCAATTGCTGATAGATTTGGAAACTAAACCATTCCTACTCTAATCTACTCCCAATGTGGAATCTGGTCACCTTTCCCCTTTGGATTATCTCCTGACTAATTGGAAGAAAATTCACTTTATAGAGCTTGATCTCTCTAAGACTCAGGTTAGGCATCTCTGTGAAAATGTCTGTACTACATTGACATTTTAAAAATACACATTTTATTTTTTTTTCCTTAAATATTACCCAATTACATGTAAAAAAATTTTTTTAACAATCATTTTTTAAAATTCTGAATTCCAAATTCTCTTCTTTCCCCCTGTGCTGCTCCCTTCCTTGAGAAGGCAAGAAATTTGATATAAATTATATATGAGAAGTCATGCAAAACATGTTTTTTTTTGTCTGTGCTTTCTTTTGCAACATGGCAAATACGAAAATAAGAAAAATGAAGTTTAAAAAGAATACTTCAATTTGCATTCAGAGTTCTCTGTAGGTGAATAGCATTTTCCATCATGGATCCTTTGGATTTGTCTTGAATTATTGTCTTGATCATAGCAGCTAAGCCTTTTAGAATTGATCATTGTTACAATATTGCTGTTCCTATATACAATGTTTTCCTGCTTCTGCTCACTTCACTTTGTATCAATTCATATAAGTCTTTCCAGGTTTTTCTGAAACCATCCTGCTCATCATTTCTTATAGTGCAATATTCCTCCATCATAATCATGTCACCATTTTCCAGCTATTCTCCAATTGATAGTTATCACCTTAATTTCCATTTTTTGCCACTACTTCTATAAATATTTTTGTACAAATCTGTCCTTTTCTCTGTTCTTTGGAATCTTTACAGTAGAGACCTAGTGGTTGTATTCTGGGTCAAAGGGTATGCACAGGTAGTGTTCCAATTTTCCTACATCCCCTCCAACATTTGTCATTTCCTTTTTTCCCCTCATATTGGCCAATCTGATAGGTGTGAGGTGGTATCTCAGAGTTGTTTAAGTGTGCATTTCTCCAATCAGTACTAATTTAGAGCATTTTTATTCGACTATTGATAGTTTTAATTTCTTCTTCTGAAAAATGCTTGTTCGTATCCTTTGACTATCATCTGGGTTCTTCTTTTTTATTTGTAAATATAGCATTTTTCATCATGAGTCATCATATTCTTTATTTGTAAATATAGCATTTTTCATCATGAGTCATCATATTCTTTATTTGTAAATATAGCATTTTTCATCATGAGTCCCTTGGAATTGTTTTGGAGCATTGTATTGAGCAGAATAGCTAAATTGTTACTGGTTGATCATTCCTGTTACTGTGTAACAGTGTTCTCCTGGTTCTTCTCACTTCACTTTGCATCAGTTCATGGAAGTTTTTCTAAAATCCACCTGTTCATCATTTCTATTATAATCATATGCCACAAGCTGTTCCCCAGTTGATAGACATCCCCTCAATTTCTGATTCTTTGCCACCACAAAAGAGCTTCTGTTAACCTTTTTATACAAATAGGTTCCCCCTCCCCTTTTAAAGCTCTTTGGGATACAGATCTAGTAGTGCTATTTTTGGATCAAAGGATAGGCACAGTTTTATAACCCCTTGGGCACAGTTTCAAATTATTCTCTAGAATGGTTAGATCAGTTCACAATTCTACCAATAGTGCATCAGTATCTCGAATTTTCCACATTTCCTCCAACATTTGTTATTTTTCTTTTCATAAGGAAAATCTGATAGATGGTGAAGTAATATCTCAGAATTGTTTTGATTTGTTAAAATGTTCTAATCAATAGTGTTACAGAACTTTTTGTCACATGACTCTAATAGATAGCTTTGATTTCTTTATCTAAAACTGCCTATTAATACCCTTTGACCATTTATCATTTGGAGAATGACTTGTATTTTTACAAATTTGATTCAATTCTCTGTATTTTTGAGAAATGAGGCCTTTATCAGAGACATTGCCTGTAAAAATCATTTCTCTACTCTTAGTTTTTAAATTAATGTAATTAAAAATGTCTATTTTATATTTAATAATACTCTCTCTTATTTGGTCATAAATTCTTACTTTCTCCATAGTTCTGACAGGTGAATTATTCCTTATTTTCCTAATTTGCTTATGGTATCATCATTTTCTGTTTAAATTGTGTATTCATTTTGATTTTTCTTGTTATGTGGTATAAGATCTATACCTGGTTTTTGCCATACTGTTTTCTGGTTTTTCCAGCAGTTTTTGGTCAAATGGTGAGTTTTTGTCCTAAAAGCTGGGGTCTTTACATTTATCAAACACTAGATTACTATGGCTATTTACTACTGAATCTTGTGTACTTACTGATATACCATTCTATTTATTTGCCAATACCAGTTCCAATTATTCAGTGATGAAGAGAGCCATCTACACCCAGAGACAGGCCTGTGGGAACAGAGTGTGGACCACAATATAGTATTTTTACTCTCTTTGTTGTTGTTTGCTTGCACTTTGTTTTCCTTTGCAGGTTTTTTTTTTTCTTTCTAGATTTGATTTTTTGGTGCAGCAAGATAACTGTCTATAAATAGTTTTCATGATGATTGCCATTTTACAATATGGTTTGAGATCTGGTACAATTCAGATTTGTTTTAATTAATTCCCTTAATATTTTTGACTTTTGTTCTTCCAAATGAATTTTCGCATGACTTTTTTCCTATCTCTATAAAATAAGTTTTTTGGTTGTTTGATTGGTGTAGAACTGAATAAGTAAGTTGCAGAATGGTCATCTTAACTATGTTGGCTCGGTCTATCCATAAGCCATTGATATTTTCCCAATTGTTTAGATCCAACTTTATTTGTGGGAAAAGTGTTGTGTAATTCTGTTCATATAGTCCCTAGGTTTAGCTTGGCAGACTCTCAGGTATTTTATATTGTCTACAGTTATTTTACAAAGAATTGTTCTTTCTATCTTATGCTACTAGATTTTGTTGGTAATATATAGAAGTGCTGATGATTTATAGGGGCTAATTTTTTTAACCTGCAACTTTGCTAAAAAAAAAGTGCTTAATTATTTAAACTAGTATTTTAGTTGATTCTCTAGGTATACCATCTTATCATCTGCAAAGTGATATTTTAATTTCCTTGTTGCCTTTCTTTTTCTTCCCATACTGCTATAGCTAATATTTTTAGTACAATAATGAATAATAGTAATGATAAAGGGTATCTTTGCTTTATCCCATTCTTATTGGGAAAGTTTTTAGCCTTTCTTCTTTACAGAAAATGCTTGCTGATGGTTTTAGATACTATTTATCATCTTAAGGAAAGCTCAATTTATTCCTATATAGTGTTTTTAATAGTTTTTTTGGTCAAAAAAGTTTCTGTATCTATTAAGATAATTGTATGACATGTTTTTGTTATTGACATGGTCAATTATGCTGATTTTTTTTTACTAATATTGAAGCAGCCCTATTTTTTTTAAAAAAAAGCTTTTTATTTGCAAAACATATGCATGGGTAATTTTTTGACATTGACCCTTGGAAAACTTTCTGTTCCAAATTTTTCCCTCTTTTCCTCCACCCCTCCCCTAGAGGGCAGGTAGTGCAATACATGTTAAATATGTTAAAATATATCATAAATCCAATATACATATTTATACAGTTATCTTGTTGCACAAGAAAAATCAGATCTAGAAAGAAAAAAAAAACCTGAGAAAGAAAACTAAATGCAAGCAAATATCAACAGAAAGCATGAAAATGCTATGTTGTGGTCCATACTCAGTTCCCACAGGCCTCTCTCTGGGGGTAGATGGCTTTCTTCATCACTGAACAATTGGAACTGGTTTGAATCATCTCATTGTTGAAGAGAGCCACGGCCATCAGAATTGATCATTGTATAGTCTTGTTGTTGCCATGTATAATGATCTCCTGATTCTGCTCATTTCACTCAGCATCAGTTCATGTAAGTCTCTCCAGCCCTCTCTGAAATCATCTTGTTGCTTGTTTCTTACAGAACAATAATATTCCATAACATTCTTATACCATAATTTATTCAGCCATTCCCCAATTGATGGGCATCCATCCAGTTTCCAGTTTCTAGCCACTACAAAAAGGGCTGCCACAAACATTTTTGCACATGTGGATCCTTTCCCTCCTTTAAGATCTCTTTGGGATACCAGCCCAGTAGAAACACTTCTGGGTCAAAGGGTATGCACAGTTTGATAACTTTTTGAGCATAGTTCCAAATTGTTCTCCAGAACCATTGAATCTGTTCCCAGTTCCACCAGCAATGTCTCAGTGTCCCAGTTTTCCCACATCCCCTCTAACATTCATCATTATCTTTTCCTGTCATCTTTGCCAATCTGACAGGTGTGTAGTGGTACCTCAGAGTTGTCTTAATTTGCATTTCTTTAATCAATAGTGATTTGAAGTAACTTTTCATATGTCTACAGATAGTTTGAATTTCTTTATCTGAAAATTGTCTGTTCATATCTTTTGACCATTTATCAATTGGAGAATGGCTTGAGCTCTTATAAATTTGGGTCAATTCTGTATGTATTTTAGAAATGAGGATTTTATCAGAACCTTTGAATGTAAAAATGTTTTCCCAGTTTATTGCCTCCTTTCTAATCTTGTCTACATTAATTTTGTTTGTACAAAAACTTTTTAACTTAATATAATCAATGTTATCTATTTTGTGATCAGTAATGATCTCTAGTTCTTTTTGGTCACAAATTCCTTCCTCCTCCACAGATTTGAGAGGTAAACTATCCTATGTTCTTCTAATTTGTTTATAATATCATTCTTTATGTCTAGATCACGAACCCATTTCGACCTTATCCTGGTATACAGTGTTAGGTGTTGGTCAATGCCTGGTTTCTGCCATACTAGTTTCCAATTTTCCCAGCAGTTTTTGTCAAATAGTGAGTTCTTATCCCAAAAGCTGGGGTCTTTGGGTTTGTCAAACACTAAACTATTAGAGTCATTGGTAGACATAGAGACAACATGACTATGTTGTCCTGTGAACTTAATCTATTCCACTGATCAACTATTCTGTTTCTTAGCCAGTACCAAATGGTTTTGTGGACTGCTGCTTTATAATATAGTTTAAGATCTGGTACAGCTAGGCCACCTTCATTTGCTTTTTTTTCCCCCATTAATTCTCTTGAAATTCTTAACCTTTTGTTCTTCTAGATGAATTTTGTTGTTATTTTTTTGTCAGTAAAATAGTTTTTTGGGAGTTTAATTGTTATAGCACTAAATAATAGATTAGTTTAGGTATTATTGTCATCTTTATTATATTTGCTCGCCCTATCCAAGAGCACTTGATATTTTTTCAATTGTTTAGATCTGACTTTATTTGTGTGGAAAGTGTTTTGTAGTTTTGCTTATATAGTTCCTGAGTTTCCCTTGATAGATGGATTCCCAAATATTTTATACTATCGCCAGTTATTTTAAATGGAATTTCTCTTTATATCCCTTGCTGTTGAATTTTGTTAGTGTTGTATAAAAATGCTGATGATTTATGTGGATTTATTTTGTATCCTGTAACTTTGCTAAAGTTGTGGATTATTTCTAATAGTTTTTTAGTTGATTCGCTAGGGTTCTCTATCATATCATCTGCAAAGAGTGATAATTTGGTTTCCTCATTACCTACTCCATTTCTTTTAATTTCCTTTTCTTCTCTTATTGCTAAAGCTAGCATTTCTAACACAATATTGAATAGTAATGGTGATACTGGGCAACTTTGTTTCACCCCTGATCTTACTGCAGCCCTATATTCCTCAGATAAATCCCACTTGGTTCTTTGTGATATATTGCTGTAATCTCCTTGCTATTATTTTATTTAAAATTTCTTCATCAATATTCATTGGGGAAATTGGTTTGGAGTTTTTCCCCTCTGTTTTGACTCTTACTGGTTTAGATATCAGCAACATATTTGTGTCATAAAGGAAATTTGGTGTCATACTATTTTTTCCTAATTCCCCAAATAGTTTATATAAATTGGAATTAATTGTTCTTTAAATGTTTGGTGGAACACATCTGGTCCTGAGGATTTTTCCATAGGGAATTATTTAAGTATTTTATTTCCTTTTCTGCTAATTTGGGTAATTTATATATACATATGTATTACATATTGATCCATTTTGCATAGATTATCAGATTTATTGGCATACAATTGGACAAAATAGTCACTAATAACAGTTTTATTTTTTTCTTTAAAAGGGTAATGAATTCACCCCTTTCATTTTTGATACTGATAATTTGGTTTTCTTTCTTTCTTTTTTGAATCAAATTAACAAATGGTTTGTCTATTTCATTTTTTCTTTTATAAAATCAGCTCTTACTTTTACCTCTGTCAATCTCTTCTCCCTTCTACTGTTTCTACCTTTCCTTGTCCCTTTCCTGCCCTATTTCACTATAGAGTAAAAAACTATTTCTATATCCTACTGTGTATATGTTCTTCTCTCTTGAATAAAATATCTGATCCAATGAGACAAATCCAATGAGAGTTAGCTTCAAGTGATGCTCATTTCTGTCCTTTCTTTTCCTGCAATTATAATAGGTCTTTTGTGTCTCTTCATATGATATAAGTTGCCTTATTCTCATTCTCTATTCTCTCTTCCCTGATGAAATTCTCTTTCTCATTCCTTAGTTTTAAAAAATATTATCATATCAGTCAATTTATAATTTATAAATTTTATACCCATCAATTTATACCTATGTGCTCTCTCTCTATATATATATGCATATATATGTCTTTTAAAAACTTTTCTGCATTTATTTATTGGTTTTTGTTAATAATAATAGCTTTTTTATTTTTCAAAATACATGCAAAAATAGTTTTCAGCATTCACTCCTGCAAAACCTTATATTCCAAATTTTTCTCTCTCTCTCCCCTAGACAGCAAGCAATCCATTATAGGTTTAACATGTGTAAGTTTTCTATACGTATTTCTATAATTATCATGCTGCACAAGAAAAATCAGATCAAAAAGGAAAAAAAAATGAGAAAGAAAACAAAATGCAAGCAAACAACAACAAAACGTGAAAATGCCATGTTGTGAGCTACACTCAGTTTCCACTATCCTCTCTCTGGGTGCAAATGTCTCTCTCCATCACAAGATTATTGGAACTGGCCTGAATCACCTCGCTATTGAAAAAAGAGCCTCATCCATCAGAATTGATCAATGTATGGTCTTCTTGTTGCTATGTATAATGATCTCATTCTACTCACTTCACTTAGCATCAGTTCACATAAGCCACTCCAGGCCTTTCTAAAATCATCCTGCTGATCATTTCTTTTTTTTTTTTAAATTAAAAGCTTTTTATTTACAGAACAGATGAGTGATTTTTCTACATTGACCTTTGCAAAACTTTTTTTTTGTACCATACTCTTCCCCTCCTTCCCTCCACCCCTACCCCTAGATGACAGGTAATCTAATACATGCTGAATATGTTAAATTATATGACAATTCTAATATATGTATACATATCTATAGTTATCTTGCTGCACAAGAAAAATCAGATCTAGAAAGAGAGAGAGAGAGAAAAAAAAACAACCTAAGAAGGAAAACAAAATGCAAGGAAATATTCACAGAAAGCATTAAAATGCTGTGTTGTGGTCCACACTCAGTTCCCACAGGCCTCTCTCTGGATGTATATGACTATCTTCATCGCTGAACAATAGGAACTGGTTTGAATCCCATCATTGTTGAAGTGAACCATCTCCAACAGAATTGATCATCATATAGTCTTGTTGCTGTGTATAATGTTCTCCTGGTTCTGCTGATTTCACTCCTGCTGATCATTTCTTATAGAACAATAATATTCCATAACATTCATATAAAATAAGTTATTCAGCCATTCTCCCACTGATGGGCATTCACTTAGTTTCCAATTTCTTGCCACTACAAAAAGCGCTGCCACAAACATTTTTGCACATGTGGGTCCCTTTCCCTCCTTTAAGATCTCTTTAGGATACAAGTTCAGTCGAAACACTGCTGGATCAAAGAGTATGTACAGTTTGATAGTCCTTTGGGCATAGTTCTAAATTGCTCTCCAGAATGGTTGGATCCTGATTACTCTTGATTCTAGTGTTTCCCCTCTCTTGATTATTTCCTATTTGTTCTGTAGATAGCTTGTTTGTATGTTGTCTCCAAATATAGATTGTGAGCTTTTCTGGTAACCCTAGTCCACAGCACAGGGTCTAGAAAATAGGAATCACTTAATAAATGCTTATTGACTGACTC
This sequence comes from Myrmecobius fasciatus, assembly GCA_023553655.1. Taxonomy (NCBI): domain Eukaryota; kingdom Metazoa; phylum Chordata; class Mammalia; order Dasyuromorphia; family Myrmecobiidae; genus Myrmecobius; species Myrmecobius fasciatus. Next base: position 27,601 of record JAJPUD010000666.1, read on the forward strand.
ACTGGATTGGTGAAGGTACTGGAGGTGTTTAACCTGGAGAAGACTTTGGGTGGAGATTGGGGAAAACTGTTTTTTATGTGTATTGGAGAGACTAGCCAACAAGGGCACATTCTTTATGGCCTTGCCTGATACCAATCTGCATGGAGATTTGGTAAGCCCATCCTGGAGCATACATACACATTGGAGGGTCCCAGTCCTCTATTTTAGGGGGCATCCACTTGATTATTGACTGTGGATTTACTTTATAGGGATAACAAAGCCTTTTTTTTTTTTTTTTCTTTTTGCTGAGGCAATTGGGGTTAAGTGACTTGCCCAGGGTCACACAGCTAGGAAGTGTCTGAGACTAGATTTGAACTCAGGTCCTACTGACTTCAGGGCTGGTGCTCTAACCACTGCGCAACCTAGCTGCCTCGATAACAAAGCCTTTTAATGAGCTATTGAGCCAGGACCAGTTATGCATATGAAAATGTTTGAGAGATGATTCCTTTCTTTCTTTCTTTTTATTTATTTATTTATTTTTTATTAAAAGCTTTTTATTTACAAAACATGAGTGATTTTTCTACATTGACCTTTGCAAAATTTTTTTTTGTTCCAAGATTTTCCCCTCCTTCCCCCCACCCCCACCCCTAGATGGCAGGTTGATTCCTTTCTTTCTTCCCTGACTGATAGATGTGGGTATACTGAGTCAAAGGACAGGTATCAATGGCCACAGTCAGCCACAGGTGCCTCATCTCCCTCCTCAACCACAATGGTCTGTCTCTTTTGTCTGTCTGTGCTTAATCTTTCCAGATCGTAAGCAAAGAAGTGTACAGGCATAGCATGGACCCTGTTAGCATCTCATGAACTTGGAAAGGAGGCAAGAGCCATCTAGAAATGGTTCCCTCATTGAGCAGGGCTGCCAGGAGCAGTAGTTGAGTCTGGTGACGACTCACCTGTTTGACTCAGTCCAGTTGAACAAGAGAGCAGTGATAGTGAGGGCAACACACCCAATGGGATCTCAAACCTTTAACTTCTCATTAGAATCTTGAGGGGAGAAAGAGTAGCAACCCCATGTGGACCTAACCTGGTGCTCTAAGTGAGAACCTGGGCTATACTTATATTTGGGGGGTTGTCACATGGAAAAGGAATTAGCCTCATTGCTCATAGTCTCAGAAGGGAAACTTGTAAATGGTGGGACATAAAGGGAGGCTGGATGTGCCTCAAAATTGGGAAGAAGTTAATTATTCAAAATCAAAGCCGCCTGATGTTTGAACTGCTTGAGACTTGCATTGTTAATGATATTCAAGCAATCAGAGTGTTATAGAGAATATTGCTGCCCTGGGACAGATTTCTACAGGCAATAAAGGGCAGAGCCAGGATTTGAATCCAGCTCTCTTGACTCTCAGTCATAAGAGCTCCCCATGCGCTTTCCTCATAAGATCTCTAATTTGGTAGGTGGCTAGGAAATATAACCTCCCCCTTTTGTATGGATGAGGACATTGAATGGCCTGTGGCCACACAGTACAGTGTTTGGGAGGTGGGATTCAGAACCAGGTTTTCTGATTCATAGTGGACAGGCTACTGGGCTCAGAGTCAGGAAGGTCTAGATTCAAATTCCATTTCAGATACTTGCTAGGTGGGTGAGTCACTTCCCTCCTGGAAGTGCAGTTTCCTCAGTGATCAAGAAAGGGATTTAGATTGGGCCTTGTAAGTTCCCTTCCAGTTCTAAATCTAGGGTCTGGGGCTTTTAAAAGTCAAAGTGTGTAAAGGGCATGGGCTGAGAGTTTAGGATAGTGACACATGAATGTGTGGGACACACAGGGAATTTATTATACTTTGGAAGAAGAGAGGACCATCACAGGACCAGAGAAGGGACCTCCGACTTCTTCATGTGACAAAGGAGAAAACTGAGGCTGGAGAATGACTTAGGGCTCATAGGAGCATAGGTGTAGGAAGCTGGAAGGACCTGGGAGACCAAGCTCTTCATTTTACCCCTGAGGTAACTGAGGTCCAGGGACTTTTCCAAGGTCATCTAGGCCATGAGTGTCAGAGGCCAAATTCAAACCTGAAACTTCTTATTTCATAGCCAGGGAATGTCTTCCCATTCTGCTCTTATCTTGCCTGCAGCTTTCTTGCCTGGTCCTTAAAGGGACACAGGGATTTCCTGGTTTGGATTCAGCAGCTTTCTAGCAGGTGGGTTTGCCCAGGGTCTGAGGTCTGGTCCCCTCCTTCCCCTAATAGACAGAGGTTCCCCTGCAGTTACTACTCTGAGAAATCCCTTGCCCATTGTTAATCAGCGAGTGTCACCTTTGTTTGTATTATAGCCTGGGCTTTTGACAGTCTGGGCAAGCCCAGGGACCCCTTTTTCACAATAATGTAGTGTTTTTGTCATTGTCATTCTGTGAAGGTTTTTTTTTTTTAAATTTTAACATTTATTTTAAAAAATTCTGAGTCCCAAATACTTTTCCTCCCTTTCACCATTCCCTTCCCCATGGAGAAGGCAAGCAATATGAATTATAATAATGTTCTGAGTCCCAAATACTCTTCCTCCCTCTCACCACTCCCTTCCCACTGAGAAGGCAAGCGATAATAAATTATAATGAATAAAAATATGGAGGAATGCTTGGAAAACCAGAAGTTACTGACAATAAAGATGTCCTTTTTTCCCCCTTTGAAATCTATCCCAGGTGGAGAACTCCTATCCCAGAAGGTCACCAGAGGCCCCCTGAGGTGAAGGGATTTGTTCCAGTTCACCTGGCCATCCTTTCCAACTCTAAACCCAGCCCTCTATTCCCCCCACCAGAATCACACGGACAATGCCAACTGTTATCATCAGCAGCACTTTTATTAGAAATAAGAGCACATCAAGCCTTAATTTTGGCCTGCCACTGTCTTCATTCATTCATAGGTTTTCAAAGGCCACAGTTTTCATCTTGAAGTCACCACCAACTGCCAAGAAGTTGATTGTTGTGAAGTTTAAATGATTGGTATAATTGAATTGATACCCATCATCCAGCTTCACAACAAAATGAGTCTTCTCGAAGGTTATGGCAATCTGGATAGGAAGAAAGTGGAAAGTCCTGGATTTAAATTCCACTTCAAGACTCTCACTACAAGATGACCTTAGGAAAATGATTTCTCTATTCTGGGCCTCAGTTTCCTCTTCTGTAAAATGAGGAGGTCAGGCAAGATGACCCCTGAGGTTCTTTCCAGCTCTAATTCTAGCATCCTATTATATATCGTGGCAGACCCCAGAGTCTTTTCTAGCCATATTGGGACCACAGGCTTTCACAACTTCCTTCCTTTCTCCCCAACTTCTCCCCAGCTCAAGGGATGCTGCCCTCGTTGCTGTTGACCTTTGGAAACCTACTGACCCCTTTCTCCTCTGGCCTTCCATCTTTTCCCCATCAGAGTGTACTTCCAGGATTCTTCTGTCAAATACAAGGAATGGATGAAATAATCTCTTAGGTCCTCCCCAGGTAGACCATTCCATGCTCTGATTCTGGAGTCTTACCTCTGCCCTCTTTCCTCGAACAAAAGGGAAGTGACTTTCCTTTTCTTCACCGTGCCAATGACCATCATCTCGGCAGGTGTAGACTAACGAATTGGTCTCCCTATAGGCACTGAAGCGTGGGTTGAAGTGCAAGCCAAGGTTAAGGTCATCCTTTCCCAGGTTTATGCTAAAGCTGGGAATTGAGAACATGTTTCCATCATTAGCATAGAGCCCAGAACCTTAAACCCCCAACCCCAACTCAAGAAATTCCTAGAAGACCCTCAAAGGGACTCTCACCCAAGCTCTTCTGCAAGAACCCTTCTACCCCATCCTGTTCAACGATCAACAGCTGTTCATATTTTCCTATCTCCAGGGAGAGGGAGCTCACTCCCCACTGAAACTGTCCATTTCAGGAAATGGACAGCTTCGGTTGGAAAGTTTTTCCTGATGCTGATTCCTAGCTCTGTTGAAGAAGCAGCAGTTTGGTGTTTCTAATCAAGGATCAAGGGCAAGCAGGTGGGTAAAGGACTCAACTCTCACCCTTATTTAAATTTTGTCCCCTCCTTCCCATCTCCTACTTACTGTTTGGCATCAGGTGCAATATATCCTGTTACTTTTACACAGATTCCAGGTTGGAGGTCTAAATCATGGAAAACTGTGCCCTGAAGAGATCAAGCACAGAAAGTTCAAGACTGTCCGGGAGCTGAAGAGACCCAGAACTTCCAGTTGGGGAAGTTCCACCCTTTACAAATGTTCTAGGAAAGCAGGCTCTCTTCCAGGCTAGCTAGGGCTGAAGTGGGAGTCAATCCCAGCTCTGTGACTTTGGGGAAGCCTCTTCATGCTTTTGGATCTCAGTTTCTTCATCTGTTAAATGAGGAACTAGCCAAGAAGATTGATCCTGTCTACTCCTCATTTTCTACATCAGGAAACTGAGGCTCAAAGAAGCAAGAAGTGACCTGTTCCAAATGACACAAGTGAGCAACAGAATCTGAACTGGAAGCCAAGTTTTTCCTGGGTACCAGGCCCACACTCTCTCTGTCCCACTGGCTAAGCCAGTGCCATCTTAGGTTGAGATCACATGTATCCTAGCATTTGGACAAAGTAAAGGGGAAGGGAGCAGAAGTGTTTCTAGCCTAAGGTTTGGAGGTACCTTGTACCTCAGTGGGGAATCTCTGTGTTATTTCAACCTTCCCTTCCCTTTCCCATGCTCCCCAGCCACTGCCCTACCCTTTTCTTCATTTCCCCAGAGCTATCTTGATTTCAGTAAGCAGGAAGTACTTTCCTCCCCAGGAAAGTTTTCAGGAAGAAATTGTCCCATTCGCTCGAGCCAAGTCTTGGTCCCAAACAGGATCCAGTGATGCCCAGGGAAATGGGAGTTGGCAAGGGAGGGGGAGATTCAGAAAGAAGGGGGAATAAGGGGTGACCTTGGCAGAGCCATTAAAGTCAAGGAACTTAGCTTCTCTTGTCCCCTCACCCCTTTTTGGAGAAATGTAATAGAACTAGGACAGCACAGATGTGTGGTCCCTTACAATGGAGAACTACTTAAGGGTAGGGTGAGGGGATCCTTCTAAACTGGTTTCCTAGAAAAGAGACAAGAAGCGTATTTATGAGGTAAATTCAGTCTTGAATTTAAAGGAGCAGGGACTAGAATTAGGGGGAACCTAAAAATCACGTGCCCTCTGCCCCATCTCTTCTCCCACTTTCAACCTTCTGTTCCAATGGAGTTTTTTCAGCCTGGAAGCTTTTTCAGCCTGGACTTTTTCTTTTTCTTTTTTTCTTTTTCTTTTTGCTGAGGCAATTGGGGTTAAGTGACTTGCCCAGGGTCACACAGCTAGGAAATGTCTGAGACCAGATTTGAACTCAGGTCCTCCTGACTTCAGTGCTCTAACCACTGCACCACCTAGCTGCCTTTCAGCCTGGACTTTTGCCCCACCATCAGGCTGGGTTGGAGTTAATTCTAAGACACTCATTCATTTCCGAAGGTCTGCTATTTCCACCTGCACCCCACAATCCCACCTTGCCTCTTGTTCTCTCTTCACTCAAGGAAGGAAATCCCCCCCCCACCCTAATACACACACTTCCCCTCCGCCCGCCCCTTAGCCCCACGCAAGACATTGCCCCTCATAATTTAGAAATCCATAGTCCATAATCCATTAATCCCGAATCTACCTTAATCCGTGCTGGTGCTCACTCCCCCTAGCTCCCCTCTCTCTAGGATCTCTCTGGATTTAGCAGCTTGTCAAAAAGCAAGTGCAGGGGGGGGAGAGCAGCCCTTGAAGGGCTGGAGAGGTCAGGATTGGGGGTACTCCAGTTTATTCAGAGAGCGAGGGTAGAGCATCCCCAGCAGCTAGGAGCACGCTCTTTGCAAGTCTCCCCGACGCTTTCCAAGCCCCCACCCCAGAGGATCCCTCACCCTCGAACCCTTGACCTATACCCGGCACAAGGACATCCGCAGCTTATATTCTGGTGCACTCACTCTCAGCATAATGGAGGGTGAGAAAGGCTCTTGCGCATCTCCCGGCTGCTCTGGGTCCCCGAAGGACAAGGTCCAACTCCAGCCTCCAGATGCTAAAATCCTGGGAGGTGTCGGACCATTTAAATAGTTGCCCGGTTTCCGGATCTCCCCACCTCCAGCCTTCCCCGCTGGCACTTTCCCCCAATAAAGACCCCAAAAGAGGAGGAGCCTATTGCAGAGGAGGGGCCGGAGGCATTTTGGAAGTCTTCCTGGGAGGGGGAGCCAATCAAGGAGGAATGGAAGGAGCCGGGGTCTCCATCTGGCCGGAGGGAACAGTGAGTCTCTTCAAAGCCTTTGGACAGCTCCCAGGGATCTCCAGCCCCCACTCCTCAAACTGTAAAGAGACTAAGAACGCCATGTGCCTGAGGCTGAGCCTGGGATTGTCTCCCCTCTTCTGCTCTGTCTGCCTCATAAGGCTGCTGAAATGCAGGCTGAGGCTCCTCAGAAAGTCCAAGGAAAGGAGTGGGGCCCCTGGGTGCTGCCAGACAATAGGACCCAAACTAGGGACCTCAGACAGCCTGTGACACAGCCTCCCTTTAATAGCCATAGACCATTGCCCTTGTATTGAGCCCCCCGGGGGGAAACAGAAGTATAGGATCAGAGATTAGAGGCTCCTGGGATTCCATTAAGCCCAAGGGGAATGGCTGAGGGAGAGGAAGAGGGAGAATGAAGCCTCTGAGTTTCCCCGTTCTCCCTCCTCTTTTCCCCTTGCCTTTTGTTCCTCTCATGAGAGGGAATTTAAAGCCAAGAAGCAAATCGCTTCCATTTCCTGATCCTCAGTTTTCTGATCATCTGTAAATTGGAACCCTCCTAATGGAAATTAAAGCAGGGCATCAAAGTGGAGAGAGATCCACTCCCTCAGAGACAAAAAGTGCTGGCAAACGCCACTTCCCAAGTTCCCTAACTTTTGGGTGCTTTCTAGGAGGTTTTGTTCGAACACACCTCTGCCCACTGGAAAAAAGAAATTTCAATTTTATTGTCATTGAACTCTAATGGAAATGTACTATTTTCTCTTTCTGTTAAGGAGAACATTTTTTTTTTTTTCAGAAGGACTTCACCCAGCAGCCCAGAGTGTTAATAATAGAAATCATTCAAAGGACCTCTGCTCCAAGATTTTTAGTTTCAGAGAAGGTGCTAACATATTTGGAGGGAGGTGCTACTCATCTGAAGATCATAGTTCTGGTCCCTGTCCCTGTCCCTTTCAAATCTCCACTTGAAAGGGACTTCATACAATTATTTAAATAAAATCTTCCTCTGAAAGATTCTCCCCCCCCCCAAATGGTCACTAAGCTTCCTTTGAAGGTTTCCAACAATGTGAAACTAACTCCCTCTGGTTTCAACTGGTTCCACTTCTGTTCAGCTCCAATTGTTGGACCGAATGGATTGGTCCCTTTGCACCTTCCCAAACTTCCTTCTGGTTCTTCCTTTGGGGATGAGAAGGAGCAGACTACATTCTCTGTAGGACAGCTCCTCTGTGTTTCCAGGTAAGGCTATGTACCCAAGTCTAATAACCCTAACTATTCCTTCTCCCACCATTGGTCTCAAAAGCAAGAGAATCACTCTATAAACCTTGGAGAGGTTGGAGAAACAAAAAAAAAATGATGATCGGTCAGAGGGAGCTTCCAGCAGCTAGTGGGGCAGAACAGATACAGCTCCCTCCCTTCCAAGCCCCCTTGACCAATGTCTCACATCCTGGTGAATTCCAGAACTTTCAGTTCTCTCTAAGTTCTGGCACATCCCACTTCCCCATCCTGCACTGCCAGATATGTAATCCTGGGCATGTTATCCACACACTGAATCTCAGTTTCTCTATAAAAAGGACATAACAATCTTTGCCCCAACCCCCTTCCTAGTTGCTATGGGTGAATAATTAAATGACGGAGGAGACAAAGGCTCTCTTTTCCAAACTTATTGATGTTTTAAGTAATACCTGGCAATTGCCCAACCTTCCAGAAGTAGACTCTTCCTCCCCTTAGGGCTGTATCCCAAATCCAAGGAGAAATAGATTTTTATACATGAAAATAATTAACTAAATGAGTTCAACCAATTAAAAGGAACCAAGACAACATTTCTATCTCTAGATATTTCATTCTGATTTCTAGTTGGAGGAAAGATTAGAAACTTTCCAAATTGGGAGGGGAGAGTCAATAGGTGCAATTCCCTGAATTAAAAAAAAAAAGAGATGTCCCACTTTCCCCAAGTGTTGTTACACAGTGAAAGGAATTCAGAAACAATAACTCGTTGATCAATACAGGACCACTTTTCCAATAAGATATATAGCCTGCAGGGCAGCTAGGTGGTGCAGTGAATAGAGCACCAGCCCTGAAGTCAGGAGGACCCCTGAGTTCAAATTTGGTCTCAGACACTTAACACTTCCTAGCTATGTGACTCTGGGCAAGTCACTTAACCCCAGTTGCCTTGGGGTGGGGGAGAGATATATAGGTTTCTAGGGATGTCTACTTGTGGAAAAACTCCTTGCATTAATCTTTAGATTTAACAAGGATTTCAGGTTAGTATAATTTAGGTAGGGAAGGGTCTCTAAGCAAAAGGGAGAGGTGATCTAGTATCCCAGGGCTAGGTTCAAACAATACAATAAGGATTTCTCTCAATTGAAAAACACTTTCTCCCAAGGAAGAATTTGGACTAGCCCCATAATGGAATAGAAAGGGAACTTTGTTGCCTTCAGAACTGAGTACCAAGACAGAGTCAGGTAGATCATTCAGTTCCTAGAATTAATCACTTGCTGTCCCAATCCTTTCAATTTCTTCATTTCCCTTTTGATTGATGTTGAAGTGGAAAACCCATTCCTCTCTTGTGTCATTTATCTACAAATTAAATCCATCAGGATTTTCATGAATTTATAATCAGAATTGCTTACCAGGTTATAGATCAAACTTCTCAGGCTAATTTTGAGAAAGGAGATATATCTGTAACTAAGGTAACTAAGAAAACTTCAGCACAAACAGAAACTCCATGAAACAAAATGCCAAAGCAAAGCCATAGTGATCATCATTATTAACTAAAATCCAGTGTCCTTGAATCCTGGGACATTCTGGGAGAGGTCTCATTCTCAGGGCAGCTCTGAAAGACGCCCCGCTGCTTTGATTCCAAATTACTTGTAGAAGATTTCTAGATAATGCTGTTAAAATTGTGCCAGCAGCCACAAGGGGTCTGAGAAATCACTCAACCTTCTCTGGTTAATGATTTTTTCCAGTTTGGGCTTTTTTGACTGATTCTAGTAATACAGACTTCAAATGATTTAGTACAATGTCTTACATTTGTTTTCCAATTTTGAAACTTCACAGAATTTCCATTTTTATATACTATTTGTTGTTTTTTTCTTTACCTCAATCCTGTACCTGATAGAAGAATCTTTAAAAAGTTCATGAGGATCTGACTTGTAAAATGCATTCTTCTGTCTTTTTAAAAGATTATTTAAGACAATACTTTTAAAATGGGAAAATGGAGTGTTATTTGGAGAGAAGTACTGTGCAAACTTTAACTCCCACTAGAAATAGGAGTTAGTCTTATGGACTACTTCTGCCGGATGTATAGTAGAGTTTTTCACATTTCTGTGAATTTGTTTGGCCATAGTTGGACACCTTGACTTCAATATAGTGATATCATTTTAAAAAGGAAGAACCACAACTAACCAAGAGAGGAAGTACCTTTGGCAGTGCAGAACCTTAAATCTGAGACTTCTTTTCACCTTCCTGGGTCATGATCCCCATTTTACAGAATAAGAAGCTGATGTTCCATGTGGAAATGTGACATCCCTGGGTCACATGGCTGGCAGGGTAGTGCCAGAAGTGTAACCCATGTCTTTCCTACTTTCCCTTTCCTTACAGAGTGAGACAGGGCAGCCACAAGGGGTCTGAAAGATCACTCAGCCTTCTCTGGTTAATGACTCTTTCCAGTTTGGGCTTTTCTGACTGATTCTAGTCATTCTTTGCCCAAGAAATAACCATTAGCTCTCTCTGAAGAAGACCTCCCTTGGGTCTGCCCAGCCTTCCTAGGATGGCCTCTGGAGAGCCTCCAAGATTAAAATTACCTTCAGGATTTCCAAGATCCAGTTTATTCAGACCTGAGATATGTTGTCCCCACCTTCACTTAGGGTGAAGTTTGTTCCCTTTGTTTCTCAAATCTCTTCCTCTCCAGAATTGTCAAGCATTTGGAGGGAATAGACTGACAGCTGAAGGCCAGGCACTGGGCAGGAAAGCCCTGAGGAAAGCCTTCATTCCTAAGGGTACTTTAACCATGAACAGATACACAGGAATTTAAATTAATTTAGTTTCAAGTTCCTGGGATGTTGTGGAATAAAGGGGAGTTGGTTACATTTAGAGTGGTCCCAGTGATCCTTCCTGGAATATCCTAAAAGCTTAATAAATGGACCAGTAAATAAACAAGTAGTGGGGTAGGAGGACAAGCATATCAACAGTTCCAGGAAAAGTGATGAAGGGTCATCACAGCATATAGGGACCAGGGTCCTCTTTCCATTTAAATTCTGGGCAGGAGTCACATGGTCCCTCAGATTGGCCCTCAGGGCATCAACTTCCATTGGCCCAGTAGATTCTGGAACTTCAATGGATTCCAGTCCTTAGGAAACTTCAGTCTTGATTTGGCTTAGGTGGATCCAGGACCTCCAGCTCTAACTCTGGAGAGTATGTGTGTATATGAAAGGGAAAGCCCTTGATCCAGGTAGAACAAGAAGTTTGGGAATTAATGGCACAGAGTGTTCCCACAAAGGGTCCATTAAGATTATTGATTCAGAGCTGGAAGGGGCCATTTAGCCCAACATCCTCATTTACAGAGAAAGAAACTAAGACATTTTTTCTTTCCAGAATCAAAGGTCCTGGGTCTAGAAGAGAGAAAATGGGGAGAAAGAAGAGAAGATAAGGCAGCATTATCCAAGTCATAACTGAGAGAATGGGAAAGTGGGGGTTGAACTGAGGGATGATGGGGAGGGGATGGTGGCATTAGGAAAATGGCACTAAGTAGAGAGAAACAAGAGGTAATAGAGGAAGGGGACACAGTCCAATCAAGAGGCAGAAGGAATAACCTCTCTCTCTCTGGGAGAGAGAGAAAAAGAGAGAGAGAGACAGAGAGAGAGAGAGAGAGACAGAGAGAGAGAGACAGAGACAGAGACAGAGACAGAGACAGAGAGACAGAGACAGAGACAGAAAGAGACATACACATGCACACACACAGAGAGACAGAGAGACAGAGAGAGAAGAGACAGAGACAGAGAGAGAGAGAGAGTGAGTGACGATGCAGTTGGAAGCATCCAAAATGGATCAGGTCAGGACATGGGACTTGGGGATGGGGACCTTTCATGACCACAGTGAGACCAGGGGAGAAGAAATGGCAGTGAGATGACAGCCAGTCCTCTTGGCTGCACTGCATTGCCTCACTCTCCCCATGGCTACCAAGTTTGCTACACTGCCCATGGAGTGGTGGGGCCCCTCCAGTCCCTCTCTGCTCTCTTCCAGTGCTGGGCTCTGCTCAGGGAGAGAGAATCAGTGTTCTCTGTCATGACTGAAGGCCATCATCTGACCCAAAGAAGCCAGGCTCAGATTGCTAGTAAGGCCTGCCCTCAGCCACATGCAACATTAGTTGGCATTGTCTGTCAGGAGAATCAAGAGTGATCTAGACTAAGGTAAAGAAACCTAGCTTCTTCTGCTCTTCCTTTTGGAGAAGAGTAATGGACCCCAGGTAGCACAGATGTGTGATCCCTTCTTCTTCTGAATCATTGGAGAAGCAACTGGAGAGAGGTGAGGGGAACCTTAGAGAATCAAGAGTGATCTAGACTAAGGTAAAGAAACCTAGCTTCTTCTGCTCTTCCTTTTGGAGAAGAGTAATGTACCCCAGGTAGCACAGATGTGTGATCCCTTCTTCTTCTGAATCATTGGAGAAGCAACTGGAGAGAGGTGAGGGGAACCTTAGAGAAAAGCCAGGATATGTCTTCCCACTCTCCTCCCATCAAGTCTGCAGATCTCTCTGAGCTTCCTTGGATGGTCCTCAAGAGGACATAGGACTTTGGTCATTTGTATTCAGCAGCTTTCCAGAAGGTGGACTTGCCCAAAGTCTGTGGTCTGGTCCTCTCCTTCCCTAATATACAGGGGTTTCTCTGCAGTTACTACTTTGGGAAATTCCTTCCTCATTGCTAATCAGGAAGTGTGGAAGCTCCTAAGTGATAGTCACATTTGTCTGTGGGCTCCTGACATTGTGGGCAAGCCCATGGACTCCTCACACAAATTTGGTAGCATTGAAGTTGTTTTTTCATTTTATGAATATTTATTATTATTATTATTATTTTGCTTAGGCAGTTGGGGTTAAGTGACTTGCCCAGGGTCACACAGCTAGGGAATGTTAAGTGTCTGAGACTAGATTTGAACTCAGGTCCTTCTGACTCCAGGGCTGGTGCTCTATTCACTGCACCACCTAGCTGCCCCGAATATTTTACTTTTAAAAAAATTGTTCTTAATATTCATTAAAAAATCTAATTTCCAAATTCTTTCCCTCTTACCACTCCCCTCTACTTTGAGAAGGCAAGCAATGTGATATCAATTATGATATTTTTAAATATATGAAACATCGAGGAATACTCTGAAAACCTCTTTCTGACAATAAAGATGTCATTCCCCGCCCTATTCAAAATCTATCCCAGATAGAGAACTCTTCTCCTATAGAGTCATCAAAGGACCATTGAGGTAAAAAGAATCAGTCCATAAACCTTGAAGAGTTTGGAAAAACAAAAAAACATGACCACCAGGTGGAGGGAACTTCCACAAGTGAATGGGAGAGAACTGACACAACTCACCACTTCCCAAGCCCTCCACCAATCTCAGTGCCTCACATCCTGAGCCTGATTCCTGAATATTCAGCTCCCCCATAGACCTGCCACTACTCCACTTCCTCATCTGTGCTCTGCCAGCTGTGTGACTCATGGGTACTCTGAATCTCAGTTTCCTCCTCTATAAAAAGGAGATAAAAATCCTTGCCCCAACCTGCTTCCTCATCGTTATGGATGAAAGATTAATTAATAGAGGAGACAAAGGCACTGTCTTCCAAGATTATTGATATATTAAAGATATATTAAACTTTGCCTGGCAATTGCCCAACAAACCAGGACCAGGCCTCTTCCTCATTTTAGGATTGCACTTCAAATATGGGGGAGACAGATTTTTAAAAATGAAATATAATAAATCAAGTGAAGCCAATTAATTAAAAGGAACTAATACCACACTGGTAATCTGACTTCTAATTGGATGAAAGAATAGGAACTTTTCTAGTTGGGTGAGGGATTCTACAGGAGCAATTTCCTGAATTTAGAAAAAGAGATAAATATCCCACTTCCTCAAGTGCTGATTGATCAATACAGGGCCAGCTTTCAGATAAGACATACAGCTTGCTTGAAAAGTATATTTGTGAGAAAATTCTTTGCACTAATCTTTAGATCTGAGCAGCTTTCAAGTCAGCCCAAATTAGGTCTCTAATTAAGGTCTCTAAGCATCAGGGAGAGGTGGTTCAGCTTTCCTGTCATTGAGGGTTAGTTTGAAACAATACAACAAAGATTTCTCCCAATTCCCACAATTTGAAAAAAAAATTCTCCTGAAGAAGAATATGGACTAGATTCATAATTGAATAGAAAGGGAATTTTACTGCCTCCAGAACTGATTACCAAGATAGAGTCAGGGTAAATCATTCAGTTTCCAGAGTTAATCACTTGCTGTCCTAATCCTTTCACTTCATTTCCCCCTTTGATTGATACTGAAGTAGAAAGCTCATTCTTCCCTGGTACAAATTAACTCCATAAGGATTTTCATCAATTCATAATCAGAATTGCCCATCAGGTTGTAGATTCTGTTATAGATACAGGTTATAAGTTCTTAGATTAATTTTGAGAATGGAGTTATACATGTCACCAAAGTAACCAAGGAAACTTCAGCACAAAAAGAGACTCCATGAAACAAAATGCTAAAGCAAAGCCATAGTTTTTTTTCCATCATTATTAATTAAGATCAAATGTCCTTGTATCCTACTAAGCCACTTCCAATGTCCATTTAATCACCATATTTTGAATCCCACAAGCCTCATGTGGCCTTCTGGTGCTAGGAAATATCTTTCCTTGGACGTTCTGGAATAAGTCTCATTGTGTCAAGGCAGCTATGAAAGAAATTACTTCTGTATCCCTTGTAGAAGGTTCCTAGACAATTTTTTTTTGCTTTTTGCTGAGGCAATTGGGGTTAAGTGACTTGCTCAGGGTCACACAGCTAAGAAGTACCTGAGACCAGATTTGAACTCAGGTCCTCCTGACCAGGGCTGGTGCTCTAATCACTGTGCAATCTAGCTGCCCCAGGTTCCTAGACAATTTTGCTAAAATCTGCCAGTAATAAAACTTTATACAATTTAGAATGGTCCCTTGCATTTGGTTTTCCAATCCTGAAACTTCAGAGAATATAAGTTTTTATATACCACTTGCTATTTCTTTCTTTACTTCAATCATGTACCTGATATAAGAATCTTAAAAAAATTAATGAAGGTGTGCTTTGTATAATGGAACTGTTCTGCCTTTTAAAATTATCAAGCAGGTTTTTAATTTTAATGTTATTTTATTTTTTCCAAATATATATGAACATGGTTTTCAACATTTATTTTGTAAGATTTTGAGTTCCAATTTTTTTCTCCCTCCTTCTCTTACCTCCCTTTTCCCCAAGACAGGAAGCAATCTGATATAGGTTATACATGTACAATTATTTTTTAAAAACATATTTCCATATTAGTCATGTTGGCAAAGAAAAAATCAGAACAAAAAGAAAAGACTAAGAGAAAGAAAAACAAAAAGTGAAAAAAGGATACTTTGATCCTTAGTCCATTTCCATAATTCTTCCTCTGGATACAAGTTCTCTCTCAAGTCTATTGGAATTGTCTTGGATCACTGTATTACTGAGAAAAACTAACTCTATCATAATTGATCATCACACAATCTTGCTGTTACTGTGTACAATGTGCTCTTGGTTCTGCTCACTTCACTTAGGATCAGGTCATATAGGTCTTTCCAGGCTTTTTTGAAATCATTCTGCTCATAATTTCTTCTAGAACAATAGTATTCCATTACATTCAAATATCACAGCTTATTCAGCCATTCTTCAATTTATCACTCATATAGATAATTAAAAATGGAAAAATATAGTGTTGTTTGTAGAGAAGCACTTTGCACACTTTACCTCTTTGTAGTCATAGGAGTTGCTCATATAGACTACTTGTATCTGACCTATGGTAAAGGTGCCTTTGGGAGTCCAGAACTTTGAATTTGAAACTTTTCTTTCCTTTATGGGTCATGATCCCCATGTTACAGAAAAGGAAACTGAGCTTCTATGTGAACATGTAATATTATTGGGCCACACAGCTGGGAGAGCAGTGCCAGAATTCTAACCCAGGTCTCTCTTACCTTCTCATTCCTTACAGGATGAGACAGGGAAGCCATGGGGAATCTGTGAGGTCACCCAACCTTCTCTGATGGATGATGATGTCCCCATTCTGGGCTCTCTGACTGGTTCTAGTCATCCATTCACCCCAACAAATGCCAATAAGCTCTCTCTAAATAAGGCATTAGACGATTTGTCCTGTGTTCACCCAGCATACCTAGGATGACCACTAGAGCCTCTGTGAGATCTAATACACCTTCAGGACTCAGTTTATTCAAAATTGAAATTTGGTAGCCTGCTCATAGCCCTACCTCCACTTATGGTTCTATTTAGCCCCCTCTGCATCTCTTAAATCTCTCTCTCTCCAGGGTTTTCCAGCATTTGAGGGGAAGGAAGTGACAATTGTAGGTCAGATCCTGGGCAGCTGAATATGGGCAGGACAGCCCTGAGGAAAGCCTCCATCCCCAAGAATACTTCAGCCCATGGATAGATGCATAGGAATAAAAATTTATTCAATTCTAAGTTCCTAGGGGGAACTAGGGAGAGGATAGTTGGATACATTTAGAGGGTTCTGAATCATCTCATTGTTGTAAAGAGCCACATCCAACAAAATTGATCCCCATATAGTCTTGTTGTTGCCATGTATATTGATCTTCTAGTTCTGCTCATTTCACTCAGCATCAGTTCATGCAAGTCTCTCCAGGCCTCTCTGAAATCATCCTGTTGATTGTTTCTTACAGAACAATAATATTCCATAACATTCATATAATTTATTCAGCCATTCCCCAACTGATGGGCTTCCACTCAATTTCCAGTTTTTTCATTAATTCCCTTGAAATTCTTGACCTTTTGTTTTTCCAGTTCCTCACCACTATAAAAAGAGCTGCTACAAACATTTTTTGCACTTATGAGTCCTTTTCCCTTTTTTATGATCTCTTCATGAAACAGACCCAGTAGAGACACTTCTGGATCAAAGAGTTTGCACAGTTTGATAGACCTTTGGGCATAGTTCTAAATTGTTCCTCAGAATGGTTGGATAAGTTCACAACTCTATCAACAATGCATTAGTATCCCAGTTTTTCCATAGGGCCTCCAACATTTATCATTATCTTTTTCTGTCATGTTAGCCAATCTGAGAAATGTGAAATGGTACCTCAGAGTTGTTTTACATTTCTCTAATCAATAATTATTTAGAGCATTTTTTATATAACTAGAAACAGCTTTAATTTCTTGATATGAAAATTTTCTGTTTCTATCCATTGGCCATCAGTTGGAAAACAGCTCATTTAAATATATTTTTAACATTCTTTCAAACCCCACTCCTAAATTCTTAGTTCCAAATTCTCGATTTCCTTCTTGAACTTTCAATTACCATTTAAAAGGCATGTACTATTAAATCAAGTAGAATAATTTATTCAAAAAGATATAAATGCAGAATAATAATAGGAAAATCAAAAGTTAGTGATAATAAAGATTGTATTTTTTCCTCTTCAGCTTGGACTCTTTTTCTACCATCAGGGTAGATTGGAGTTAACTCTAAGACAGTCATACATTCTACAAAGTCTGATCCTCTGCAGGAAGATTGATCTCTGCCTGCTTCACCCATTTTCTTTCCCTCTTTACACCAGGAAGGAGATCCCTCCATATCCTATCCACCCCCATTCTGATGTAGCCCCTAGAATCAGGGGACATTTTAATTTTAATTCATGTCAACTTCCACTTTCCCTTTGTTCCCTTTTCCCCAGGCTCTGTCTGGACTTTGTAGCTTGTGAAAGACCTTGGGATTGGTAGCCAGGGATAGTCTACAGGAACAGGATGAGGCTGGAAATGGAAAGGGCAGCTTTTGTGAGGGACAGTAAGATCTGGATGGGGGAACAGGGAAAGAGAGAAAAAGGAACCCTAAACCATACAGACAGGAAGGGTAGAGCATCCCAACTCATTCTGGAACATGGCCCTGTCAAATCTCCCAGCTTCTTTCCAAGCCTCAATCCCAGAAGATCTCCCACTCCTGGATCCTCAGCCTCTACCATCTAGAAAGACACCCTCAGCTTATATACCCTAGTACGCTCACTGTGGCCATGATGAAGATGAGAAATGCTGCTATGATTCTCCTGGCTGAGCTGGGTCCCTGAAGAACAATGTCTAATTCCACCACAGAGATGGTAACTTGGAGAAGTGTTGGACCTTTCAAATATGTGGTCAAGTTTAGGATTTCAGCTGAGTCCTCCCTAGGATGATCATCACTCCCCTTCTGCAACCCCACACTCCCTACTCCCCCTTCCATCATCCCTGTATCCTATACATGGACACTTCTGATTTATATAGAGAACAATGGGGCTTATCTCAAGCGTGGGGCTTTCTAAATTTTTGTACTGTTTCTTAGAAGGGCAGCTAATTGATCAAATCCCCTCCCCATCAAGCTCTATTCTTTTCTAATCTTTCCCTTGACATGTCCAAAATCTCCAAACTGTCCTTGGAGGATGCAGTTGGGGACAGTAGTAGAGAGATTGGGGAAGCCAAAGGAAAACTAATTTTAGAGGGAACTAGAATCTGTTATTGTGCAGAAAGGGCTGGGGAAGGCTGTGCTCTGGTTTGCGTGAGAATCAGCCTCCTGGCCTCCAAAGAATCCATCTGAAAGCAGAAATCTTAATTTGATAAAACTATAATTAGGAGAGACCAAAGAAACCATTTGATTTTTTAAGCACTGTGAAAACTGAGAACCTGGGGTAACAATGGTTAGTGAGCAACAGAGCCAGACCCTGTATCAGATCCTCTGACCTCAGGGATTGTCTAAAACTTTAAGTGTTTGTCATTTTTGTTGTTGTTATGACCATCTTGGTAAACTCTTGCATCTTTTCTCAGAACAATATGATATTGTCCATTTTTCTTTTCGTATATGTTTTATTTTTAAATTTATTTTTAACCTTATTATTTTGGGGATCAAACTCTTCCTTTCCCTTTGATCCTTTTCTTACCCACTTGAAAGGCGGTAACATGATATAAAGCATAATAATGTTTTATACACACACACACATACACACACACAAACTGTAATACTAGGAAAACCAAAAATTAGTTACAATAAAGGTGACTTTTTCCCCCCATCTGAAAACTATCCATGATCTCCAGGTAGACAATCCTTGTCCTTGTTGAGGGTCATTCAGCCATCCTTTCCAACTCCAAACCCAGCCCTTTATTCCCTCAGACCAGAATAACACGGACAATGTCAACTGTTATCATCATCAGCACTTTTATTAGTGAATCAAGAATCACTTCAAGAATGTTCTGGAGCTGGCTTGATTGGAGGGTTCATTTGAAATCTACCTTTCTGACAGAGATGTCACCTTCAACTACTATGTAGTCTATTGTTTTTAGGTTAAGGCGATTGGGGAAAGTGAACTCATAACCATCGTGAAGTCTTATTTTAAATTCCTTCTCTTCAAACATTATAGAAACCTGAATGGAGAGAAGGAAGAAAGTGATGGATACAGACTTGGAGACAGGAACACCTGGATTAAAATTCCAGCTCAAGATACTACAAAATATTGTGTGACTTTGAGCAAGTCATTTCTTCATTTGAGCCTCAGTTTCTAAAATGACAGAGTCAGACTAGATGACACTGAGGTTCCTTCCAGTTTTAAATCTAGGGCCCAGAGTCTTCTTGTATTCCATTGGCACCATGGCCCTGTACAACTCCTTTCTATTTCCCCCCATCTTTTCTTAGCTCACTGGATGCTGTGCTTCTTGGAAGTGACCTTGGGAAACCCACTGAGCCCTTTCCCTTCTAGCTTTTTATCTTTTCCCTTTCAGAGTATTGTTTCCAGACTTCTTTGAGGTGGATGAGATCATGTTTTTGGTCCTTCCCAGATCCAATATTTTGTGCTCTCATTTTGGGTCTTACCTCCACTTTGGACAAATCAGAGTAGGGGAAGTGATGGTCCCTTTGTTCTTCACCCCACTGGCCTTTTACTTTTGAGTTGTAGAAGATGATTTTCTGATCATTCAAATAGTTGAATCGTGGATTGAAGTGCAGGCCAAGGTTATGTTCATCACTGCCTACGCTAATGTGAAATCTGGGAATGGGAAACACATTTCCATCACTGGCATGGAGTCCCCACACTTTGGAAATCCCCACCCAGAGAATCTCTCAGCTAGAAAACCCCCAAAGGGACTCTCTTTCCCCCAATCCTGATGTGAAGCAAAAAGGATACTCTTCTGCAACATCTCTCCTACCCCAACTCTGTCTAGTAAATAATCATAGTATAAATTGTATTCCCTCTAGCCCAGGGAACTCACTACCTACACAAACTGTCCATTGAACCTACTGGGTAGCTCCTATTAAGAAGTTTTTCCTGATGTTGATTTTCAGCTCTGCCCTCCAGGGCTAAGGCAAAAGCAGATTGATGCTACTAATTAATGGTCAGGTGCAAGCAGGTGTGCAAATGATTCAGCTCTCACCCATGCTTAAATTGTCTTATCTTTACCATTTTTCACTTACTCCTTAGCAAGAGGTTGTATATATCCCTCTATTTTAAAAAGAATTCCAGGCTTGAGGTCCATCATCTCAAAACAAATTTCCTGCAGAAACCAATCACAAAAAGGTTAAGGGTAGCTGGGTTCTGAGGGGGCTCAGAGCTTCTGGTGGGGAGAGACCAGCATCCAGGAAGATTCTAAGAAAGCAGACTCTCCTTCAGGTTAGTTAGTGCTGAAGTGGGAGTCAGTCCCACCTCTGTGGCCTTGGTAAAGCCCCTTCATGTATCATGTATCATGTATGTTTCTCCATATTTTAAAATAGGAACCAGCCTAGATAACTGATCCGGTCCACTCCTTATTTTACACATCAGGAAACTGAGGCACAAAGAAGCAAGAATTAATCTTTCTCAATGCACATAAGTGAACAATAGAATTAGAACTGAAACCCAAGTATTTCCTGGGTCTCAGGCTCATGTAATCTCTGTCCCACTGGCTGCCCCAGCACTATTCTTTTGGCTGGCATCATATATCCTGCCACTTGGACAAGGATGAAGGGGAAGGGAGGACCATGTTTCTACCCCAATTGTAGGAGATAAATTATATTTCAATGAGGAGCCTCTCTGGTAGCTAGGTCAACCTTATCTTGCCTTCCCTAATTCTTCAGACATTGTCCTGCTTCTCTCCTCATTCTCCCAGAGCTGCCCTCATCTCACTAAGCAGGGAAACAACTCCTTCCCAAGAAAATTTTCAGGAAGAGCTTCCCCCATTCTCCAAGCCAAGTCTTGGTCCCACTCAAGGGGAGAAGGCAGCTATGCCTAGAGGAAGAAGTTGGCAAGGGAGGGAGAGGTTCAGAAAGAATTAGGAATCAGTGGTGATCTTGGCAGGAACATTAAAGTTAAGGAACTTAGTTTCTCTGTTCCTCACTCCTTTGGAGAAGGGTAAGGGAACCAGCAGCATAGATGTGTGGTCCCTTCCTGTTCTAAATCAATGGAGATGTAAAGGTGAGGTAGGGATGGGAGGGAGTGGTAATCTTATGAGCTGGTTTCCTAGAGAATATTTGGGAGGTTAATTCAATCTTATTTTTTAAGGCAGGGAGGAGAAGAATTTGGACGGACTTGAGGAATCGTGTGCCCTCTCCCCCATCCGTTCTGTCATCTCCAGCTTCCTCCTTTTCCCATGGAGCCTGTTCAGCCAGGACTCTTTTTGTACCGTCAGAATAGATAGGACTTAACTCTATAAAATAGTCATTTATTTAAAAAAGTGGGATCCTCTGACAGAAGATCCGCCTGTGGCCACCATGTCCCTTTCCCTTCCTTTTCCACTCAAGGAAGAGGATTCCCTCACATCCCCCCCCCCCCAGTCTTCCCCATACACATGTAGCCCCTCATAGCCACCACCCACTTACTCCCATCTTCCTAGGATCTATTTGGACTTAACAGCTTGTGAAAGACCTTGGACCGGCAGCCAGAGGCAGCCCACAACTTCAAGATGGGGAGGGGGAAATGGAAAGGGCAACCCTTGCATGGACTGGGAAGATCGGGGTGGGGGAAGACAGAAAGAGCCCCTTTTCATACAAACAGGAAGGGCAGAGCATCCCACCCGTTCGGGAACACAATTTCCCCGAGGTCTCTCTGAGATCCTTTCCTAGCACCAATTTCAGGGGATTCCCCACGGTAGGACCTTGGACAAGGACACCCGCAGCCTCTATTTTAGCACACCTACTTGAGACATGATGGAGGGTGAGAAATGCTCCTGAGATTCTCCTGGCTGTGCTGGCTCCCCCGATCCCCGAAGGACAATGTCCAATTCCAACGCAGAGATAGAAAGCCAAAGAGGTGTAGAAGGATCCTTCAAGTAGAAAATCTGGCTCCGGGTCTCAGCTGAATCTAGGCAATTCCTACCTCTCCTGGCCCTCCGGACCTTTCCCCCCAAACTGAGATTTAAAAAAAAAAAAAAAAAAGAGGGACTGCCCATTAGGGGCGGGGACGGTGGAATTAGTGAACTCTGTCTTGGAAGGTGAGCCAATCAATATGGTGACACCCACTGGCCACACCCCCTTCACATCAAGCTCCCGCGTTTGTAGTCTTTTTCTTAAAAGAGGATCCTTTAGGGGATGAAGTTGGAGCAAGGAGTAGAGAGATTGGGGGAGCCAACGGAAAAGTAGTTTTAAAATTAACAAGAATCTGATATTGACCAGAAAGGGCTCCGATCATACTTGGAGCTGGGTGATCCCCCAAAGAGTCCACCTTGGGTGGGGAAGAAGGGGGGGGGGATCCTAATCAAAAGATGGCATAGCTGTTGAGACCTAAGAATCCATCTGGTTTCTTACCAAAGGTGGAAACTGAGGCCCTGAGGTCACTTGGGCCTTGAGGAACTAAGAAAGGACTTCTAACCAGTCCCCTGACTCCAAGTACAGTGCTTTTTCCACGAGTTCCCAAAATAGGGACCCTAGGAGGCCTGTGACACAGCTTCTCCTTAGGCCCTTCCCTTGACAACAAGACCCAATGAAAGCAGAGGTGCAGGGTCAGAGTTTAGAGGGCCCTGTGATTCCATTAACCAAATGGGGAGGAGGTCCCTGAGTGAAAAGAAGGGATCCGATATTCGTCATACTTTTTTCTCTTTCCCCCTTAGCTCTTGTTCCTCTCTTGAGGAGGCCAAGATTTACAGCTACAAGCCACTTTCATTCTCTGATGCTCAGTATACTTATCTATAAATTGAGATCCTAATCTTTCAGGACCACTTTTGGTTCTGAATTGATGGAGAACACTATCCCAGAATCCTCTTTGAGTCAGAGCTTTATTTTGCCAGGGCAGGCTGGCCAAATAGCATGAGTAACTAATTGGCAATTAGGGTCAGGGGGAAGAAAGCCATGATTTTGGCTCTAAACCATGTTAGGAATACTAAGGCCATGAAAAACAGAATCTTTTTCAGATAGTAGCTTTGCCATAAGATCTGTTAAAAATGGAGGCAGTCAAAATAGAAACTTGGTTGCCTCTGTTCAAGGAATATTTATGAGCCAAGTGTTCATTCTGTGGCCCCAGCAAGACTACACATACTAAGGTTCAACTTGGTTACCTAGGTACAAAGGACAGTTTCCTGGACAGGTGTTACTTCTGTGGGTCCAGCAAGTCTAAACATACTTATGTTAGTGATTTTGGAAAATGTTCATGTTTGTAATTTTCATAAGCTAGTCTAGGTTCCACGGGTCCAGAATATCCTTACACTAACAAAATTAAAAGTAGGGCATCAGAGTGGATAAAGATGCATTTCTTCAAAGTC
This sequence comes from Myrmecobius fasciatus, assembly GCA_023553655.1. Lineage (NCBI taxonomy): Eukaryota > Metazoa > Chordata > Mammalia > Dasyuromorphia > Myrmecobiidae > Myrmecobius > Myrmecobius fasciatus. The sequence goes on from JAJPUD010000666.1 coordinate 50,768, forward strand.
AAGAAGTGCTGGGTTCAAAGTCCCCTAACTTCTCAGTGCTTGAGGTAACTTTCTAAGAGAGGGGTTATTAACCTGAGGTTCGAAGATTTGCCTGGGATCCATGGATAGTTTCCAAGGGATTTGTAAATCTGGAGAGGAAAAAAATAGATCTTTATTTTCACTGAACTTAAGTAAAATGCTTAGCTGAAATTTAGTTGAAATTTACTTCTACCCTTTAAATTTTTTTTTCTCAGAAGGGCTTCCCCAGGCTTTGTGAGAGGGGTCAACAGTACAAACCAGTCAAAGGACATCTGCTCTAAGACTCTTAAGTTTCAGAGAAGATGCTGATTTGTATTTGAGAGGGGAATTTGGTCACCTAGGAGTTCCCTAAACATAAAATTTCAACACAGATCGGGTTCCTATCACCATTCCCTAACAGAATTCTCAAATCTACACTTGGAAGGGACCTCATACAATATATTTAAATGAAATTTCCCTCTTAAAAATTCCCCCAAGACACTAATACATTGTTGGTGGAGTTGTGAAGTGATCCAGCCATTCTGGAGAGCAATTTGGAACTATGCCCGAAGGGCTATCAAACTGTGCATACTCTTTGATCCAGCAGTGTTTCCACTGGGCTTATATCCTAAAGAGACTTTAAAGGAGGGAAAGGGACCCACATGTGCAAGAATGTTTGTGGTAGCCCTTTTTGTAGTGGCAAGAAAATGGAAATTGAGTGAATGCCCATCAGTTGGAGAATGGCTGAATAAATTATGGTATATGAATATTATGGAATATTATTGTTTTTTAAGAAATGATCAGCAGGATGATTTCAGAGAGGCCTGGAGAGACTTACGTGAACTGATGTTAACTGAAATGAGCAGAACCAGGAGATCATTGTACATGGAAACAACAAGACTATACGGTGATCAATTCTGATGGATGTCACTCTTTTCAACGATGAGTTGATTCAGACCAGTTCCAATGATCTTTTGATGAAGACAGCCATTTACACCCAGAGAGAGGCCTATGGGAACTGAAAGTATGGATCAAAGAGTATGGATCACAACATATCATTTTCACTCTTTTTGTTGTTGTTTGCTAGCATTTTATTTTCTTTCTCATTTTTTCCTTTTTGATTTGATTTTTCTTGTGTAGCAAGATAATTATATAAATATATATGCATATATTGGATAACACACACACACACGCGCGCGCATGTATATTTTACCATATTGAATATATATTATTGGATTACTTACTATCTAGGGAAGGGGGCAAGAAGAAGGGGGAAATTGGAACACAAGGTTTTGCAAGGGTTAAAGTTGAAAAATTATCCATGCATATGTTTTGAAAATTAAAAAGCTTTAATAAAAAAGTCCTAAAAAATTCCCCCCAAATGGTCACTAGACTTTCTTTGAAGACCTCCAACAATGGGAAACTCACTTCTTATATTGTATCAATAGGTTCCACTTCTGTTCACCTATCATTGTTGGACTGAGTAGACAGGTACCTCTGAACTTTCCCTGACTTCCTTTTGGTTCTGCCTCTGAGGCTGAGCAGGACCAGCTTAAATCCTCCTGTATGAGAGCCTTTCTGTATTTGCAGGCAAGGCTCAGGTACCCAACCCCTCTGATTATTCTTTCTCCCAATATCTATCACAAGGGCAAGAAATTTTGGAGAGGTTGGAGAAGCAAAAATCATGATAACTAGGCAGAGGGAACTCTCAGAAGTAAGAAGGGTAGAACAGACACAGCTCCCCTCCTCCCAACCTCCACTTTTCCACCAACCCTAAGTGCCTTACATCCTGAGAATGATTCCAGCCCTTTTACCTCCCCCCTGTGCTGGCACCACCACCTGCATTGCCAGCTGTATGACCCATATGCTGCCATACCCCCACTATGAATCTCAGTTCTTTCCTCTATAAAAAGGAGATAACCACCTTTATACCAAACCCTATCCTGGTTGTTATGGATGAAGGATTAAATGACTGAGGACACAAAGGCTCAGTTTTCCAGGACTAGAGCTGTCCTAAACAATGTCTGGCAATTACCCAACAAACCTGGACCAGGCTGATTCTTCACATTTGGCCTGTACCCCAAATACAAGGGGAGATGGATTTTAAACATGAAAACATTAATAAGATAAACCAAATTAATTAAAAAGAAACATCCTAATTGGAGGAAACACTAAGAATTTTCCAAGTTGGGAGGGCAAGAGTCAACAAGTGCAAATTCCTGAATTCAGAAAAAAACAGTAAGGGACCACTTTTCAAATAAAATGTAGAGATGTAGCTTTAGCTTGTGGGAAAACTCCTTACCTCAATCTTTGAGTCTGATCAGGTTTCAAGTCAGCCCAACTTAGGTCCTTAGTTAAGGGTTTCTAAGGGACAGGTGAACCATCTTCCCTTTATTGAGGGCTATCTTCAAACAAAACAATAAAGCTTTCTACCAATTCCTACAACTGAAAAAAGTTTTCTCTCAAGTTAAAAATTGGACTAGACCTGTAATTGAATAGAAAAGGAACAAAGCTACCTCCAGAATTGAGTACCAAGATAGAGTCAGTGTAGTTCTCTCAAGACCCAAAATTAATCACTTGCTCTCCCAATCCTCTTAATTTCCTCAGTTTTCCTCTTTGATTGATGGGAGAGTGGAAAACACATTCCTCCCCTGAATCATTTATCTATCAGTAAAATCCACAAGAGCTTCATAAATTAGTAATCAGAATTACCCAAGTCAGGTATCAGATCAAACTACAATGGGCTGATTTTGAGAAGGAAATATACATATTATCAAGGTAACCAAGAACATTTCAACATAAACACAAACTCCATGAAACAAAATGCAAAAGCAAAGCCACAATGATCATCACTATTAATTAAGATCAAGTGACCCTCTATCCTAGTAAGCTACTCCCAATATCCATTTAATCACCATATTTTGAATCCCACATGCTTCATGTAACATGGTGTCAGAGAATATCTTCTTTTGGACCTTCTGGAATAAATTATTCTCAGGGCATTTCTGAAAGAGGCTTTGCTTCTCTAGTCTCATCTCACTTGTTGAAGATTCCTAGATAATGCTGCAAAAATCTGCCAGTAACAGAGCTTCATATAATTTAGTACTGTTTCTTAAATTTATTTCCTCAATCTTGAAACTTCAGAGGATAAAAATTTTTATATACCACTTTCCTTTTCTTTCTTTACCTCAAATTCTATACCCAATATAAGAATCTTAAAAATAAATTCATGAGAGTCTGACCTGTAAAATGAATGGTTCTGATTTTTAAAATGATCAAAGAATTAATTTAAAAAATGATAAAATAGAGTATTGTTTGGAGGGAAGTCTTTTTGTAAGCTTTAACTGCCTCCCAAAATAGGAATTGGTCATATGGAGTATTTGTGTCTGACCTGTGATGGAGCCTTTTTGATCTTTTACTGATCTGATTAGTCACAGTTGGACACACTGTGTCTTGACCCCACCATAATGATTTTTATCTTGTTCCTCTTGGAGAAGGAAGGATAACCACAAGCCACTTTGGGACCTCAGCTTGCTTTTGTCTGAGGGAGGATAATTTCTGCCCAGCTCCCAGAGGATAAATTGTGAAAAGGGAAGGACAAGATTTTGGGATAGAAATACTCCTCCATCCATATTTGAATTAAGATAAAGTAGGCTTTCTTTAAATCTCCAAGCTCTATTTAGAACTGAACTATGGTGAACTAATGGTCATTGTGAATGGTGAGGAACATTCCTTCTCTTGACTCCAGGAGTCATTTTATTCAAATCATTTAACCTAGTTTAGGTTTAAAAAACAGTAACAAAAAGAACCACAAATTAATACACCAACGAACAAGCACACAGAGGACTATGCTTGCTTTTTCTTTGTATCCACACACTAGGTTCTTAGGACATTGTAAAATCATATGACTCATGTCTTTTGATTCTTGGACTCTTTCTTCCAGAATCAATAGTCTAGTTCTCTTGTCCCTGAAAGTCCACTGAATTCTTCAGTGAATTAGGAGATGGTTATCTCCTTTTTATAGAGGAAAGAACTGAGATTCATAGTGGGGGTATGACAGCATATGGGTCACCAAGCAGGTGAAGACTTCCCATGGTGGAATAGACAGATGAAAACAATTGTTTTAATGGCCATGAAAGCAAATGAAACAGGAGCTATGGAGCATTTGGAGTTTGTTTACTCTTAGAAGACATCAAGATTATCCGCTATCACCAGTCATCCTGACTCTGTTCTGCCACTGATCTGTGATGACTTTGTAAGAGAGACGAGATCACTGTGCATTACTATCTCATTTAAAAAACAATTTATGCAAGAATCAAAAGATATTGCTCCTGCTATTTTACCCTTTTATACAAGTTGCTGTAGTCACAACCCTGTGTTGGCAATGGAGTTATCTTCTCACCAGAACCAGGAGTAGGATTTAACAGTTCCTGGGTGTCTGAGCAGCCCTTTAAAGACTGCATTGGTATGAGGAAGGGACTAGAAAAGGTGCCCTAACAATTGTCTGCTTACCCAACTTTGACCTGTTTCCTTCAGCAGGAGTGAAGTTGAAACAGAAAAAAAAAATGTGCAAAAACTTCTGCAAAGATAACTCCACTTACTATTGGTACATGCAATGTGCACAGACTTATGGACAACAAAAAACCCAGTAGACCTGAAAGATCAACAGCTCTTGTTGGGAGAGAACTCAGCAGTATCACATCCAAAAAGCACCCCTGAATGAAACAAGGTTGGCAAATGAAGGTCAGCTCTCTGAAGTCGTACCTGTATACACATTTTTCTGGAGTGGCCACAGTGAAAAGGAGGACTATGAAGCTGGCATGATTTTTGCCATCCAAATTAATATAGTTAACAAACTTGTATCCCTCCAAAAAGGATGAAGGACAGGCTCATGACAATGGGATTGCCACTTGCAAGAAAGCACCCCACCACCATCATCCCTATAGTGCCATCATGACAAGTCCCAATGAGGGACCATGTTTATGTGCAAAAGAGGACAAGTTTGTAATTCTGGGTGACTTTCATGCTAGAGTAGTCTCAGACTACCAGATATGATAAGGAACCTTGGAAGGATTGGGGTTAAAAACAGCAGTAGCAATAGTCACTATCAAAGACTTGTATTTCTCATGACCTCATCACCAACACTGTTTTCATTTATCTAAATGCAATAAACTTTGTGGATGCACCCTCGCAGCAAATATTGGCATTTTGGAGACTATTTAATTCTAGGGAAAAGAAACAGACAAGATTAAGAATGACAAAAACTATGCATGATGCATTGTGTTGTACTGATCATAGACTTGTCCTCTTCAAGCTAAATATTCACATTCAACAAAAGGTAATATGACTACCAGAAGACAATCTCAACAGATGAGAGGGCTTCTTTGAACATGAAAAATTTGTTGCTAAATTGAGAGAAATTTGAGCCAACATGAAGTTGGCACCAATGGAGCAGAAAAGGAATGGGCAGCTTTCAGAAAATCAGGTGTATTTACTCACCTGAGTAAGAGCACTGGGAAACATCAAGGATATGATGCTGGAGATTTGGGCTGATCACTTTCATAGTGTGCTAAACAGATCTTCATTAGTGAAGGCTGAAGCCATGGATTATAAGACTGAAGTTGAAGTCAATCCCTCTCTAGCCAAATTTCCAACTAGAGAAGTTTTGAATGGCATTAGGCTCCTTACGTGTGGAGAAGAGTCTGGTGCTAGTTCTATTTCAGCTGTTTTACAAAGTGTGTATATGGATATGGGTGTGTTGTTGTTGGTGTTGGTGCTGGTATCCATTGCTCATACAAAAGCTGACTGAAATCTCTCAGGTTCTAAGGCAAGAGGAGGTTATCTCCCAGGAGTCCATTGTCCATCTCTATAAAGGTAAAGTAAATAGGATGTCCTGGGACAATCACAGGGGGTATTCTTGCTGGACTCTTGTCAGAGTGTCCCTTGATGCTTATTCTTTATTTAGAAGATGGTCATATACTCAGGGGTCAGTGGGGTTTCAGAAAGGAACAATCCATATGGTGTTTGCTGCCAGACAACTTCAGGAGAAGTGTCAGGAACAGAACAGGAGTCTGGATGCAGTATTTATGTATCTGACCAGGGCCTTCGATGCTGTCAGCAGTGACAGCTTATGGAAGATCATGATAAAATTTGGTGCCTGGAGTTCATCAGTATTACACACCAGTTCCATAAAGGCATACTTGCCTGGGTTCTGGATAATGGACAATGCACTAGGGCTTTTCCAGTCATTAGTGGAGTGAAACTAGGTTGTGTGCTTGCTTTCATGTTTATTAGCATGATATTGTCAGATACTTTCTGTGAGGAGGGGAAAAAAAGTCAGCGACTGCAATGATGACAAATTATTTCACTTGAAAAGACTCCAAGCCAAGACTAAAGTGAGGGGATGCATGATTTTTTTGTTCACAATTAATTGTGTACTCAGCGCAGCCTTGGGAACACCAATGCACAGATTGATTCTCTGCTGCTTGTGCTCATTTGGAATGGAAATTCCTTTCTTATCACTAATTAGGGATTTTCTAATTGCTTGTCACCTCATTTGTGCTATGACATGCTCCTGACTGGAAAAGTACACGAACCTCTTCCAGAATAATGTGGTTGTGTTGTTAATTTTATTTTTTATCTTTTGATTTTTGCAAAGATTTATTTACAAATTTTTTTATTACAAATTTTTTATTTACAAAACATATGCATGGGTAATTTTTCAACATTGACCCTTGCAAAACCATTCTATTCCAAATTTTCTCCTCATTTCCCGTCCCTCCTCCCCTAGATGACAGGTAGTCCATAAATTTGTTTTTAATATTCATTTTTTTAAAATTCTGAGTTCCAATGTACCTCGACTTCAATAAAGTGATGCCATTGTGGAACTCTTCAAGAACAAGGGACCACAACCAACCAAGAAGGAAATAACTTTGGAAGATAAGACTTTTGCATGAGACTTGGGTCCCCTTTCCTGAGTCATGATCCTTATTTTACAGAAAAGGAAGCTGACTTTTAGTAGGGGCACATGACATTTCTGGATCACACAGCTGACTGCCGAGTGCCAAGATTCTAACTCAAGTCTCTCCTACCTTCTGTTTCCTCACAGGTGAGAAAGGGCAGCCACAGTAGGTCTGGAAAGTCAACCACTTCCCACCCCATCTCTAGTTGATGCCCCTTTCCAGTCTGGGTTCTCTGATTAGTTCTAGTTATCCTTTCCTTCCAACAAATGACAATATCTTCTCTCTGGAGAAGGCATTGGGGGATCTGTCCTGGGTCTGCCCAGCCTATCTAGGATGGCCTCTGGAGCCCCTCTAATTTATCTTCAAGATTCAGTTTGTGCAGATCTGAGATCTGGCATCCTTGACATAGCCCCATTTTCACTTAGGATTCAAGTTAACTCCCCCTGCCTTTTTCAAATCTCTCTCTCCAGGGTTTTCCAGCAGTGGGGGCATTGATCTATAAATCAGACACTGGAAAGCTGAGTTTCATCAGGACAACCCTGATGAAAGCCTCCATCCCTAGAGTACCTCACCCATGTAGAGATACACAGGACTTTAAATTTTTTCAATTCAAAGTTCTTATGTTGGTGTGGGGGAAAGGGGAATTGTGTACATTTAGAGGGGTCATGGTGACCCCCTTTTAGAGTGTCTTTAAAATTTACTAAACTAATAAATAAACAATTCCTGGGTCAAGAGAACAAGCATATTTCCCAGGGAAAGAGATTGAGGGTTCCACTATGTCCATCACTGCCCATGGGAAGCAGAGTTCTTTCCCTTAAAATCTAGGTATGAGCCCTATGGCCTCTCAGATTGGCACCTAGGGCATCCTATCCTATTGGTCCACTAGAATCTGGAACTTCAATGGATTTAAGCCTTCTGATTGGTTCCTTAGAAGACAAGACTCAAAGCCCCACACTGAAAAATGATGATTGGCTCACTTGGTTCCAGGGCCTCACTGGAGTTTGTGTGTGTGTGTGTGTGTGTGTGTGTGTGTGTGTGTGTGTGTGTGT
>JAJPUD010000666.1:58785-77619 GCA_023553655.1 Myrmecobius fasciatus
TGTGTGTGTGTGTGTGTGTGTGTGTGTGTGTGTGTGTGTGTGTGTGTATGGGAGAGGGGAAGCCCCTGATCTAGGCAGAATAAGGGATTTGGGAATAAATGACATAGAATATTCCATGAAAGGTGCCCTTAGGAGCCTCCCTTGGGGAGCTGAGAGGAGGTGCTGACTCCTGGCCCCAGGAGATGGAGAACCTGTGGTTTGTGTGTGTGTTTTGGTGCAGTTTTTTTTTTGGGGGGGGAGGAAAACATCTAAACTGGATCAGAACATGAGATTCTCCCATGACCACAGTGTCAAAGAGACCAGGGGAGAATGACAACTAGTCCTGCATCTGGTCAAGTTGCCTCAATCTCTCTCCCTGCTCTCAAGTCTCTTACACAGTCCATGGAGTAATGGGGTACTTCCAATCTCAGTTTACCTCTCCCAGTGCTGGACTCTGCTTGGAGAGAGGAAATCAGTGTTCTCTGAGTGAATGACATGACCTTGGGCCATCTTCTGATCCAAGAAATCAGGATGGGAGAGGTAGCCTTTAACCACACAGCTAATCCCCAGCACTACTTGCCAGGGAATCAAGGGTGATCTTGTCAAATAGACTAAAGTAAAGGAACTGAGCGTGTCTTGCCCTTCCCTTTGGAGAAGGGTAACAGACCCCAGGCAGTACAAGCATGTGGTCCATTCTCTTTTTAAGTCATTGGAGCTGGTTTAGAGAACCTTAAGAGCTGGTTTCCTAGAGCAGAGCTCACTCTCTATCATGTCTGTAAAGATCTCTGAACTTCCTTGGGTGGTCCTCAAAGGACACAGGGCTTCACTGGTTTGGATCCAGCAGCTTTCCAGCAGGTGGGTTTACCCAAAGTCTGTGGTCTGGTCCCTCCCTTCCCTAATAAACAGAGGTTCCCTTGATGTTACTACTCTGGAAAATTCCTTTTTCCTCCATAATCAGGGATTTTCAAGACTTCTAATTGCTTGTCATCTCTTTTGTGTTATGATATACTCCTGACTGGGAAAGTCCACGAACCTCTTCTCAGAATAATGTGATTGTGTTGTTATTTTTATTTTTTTATCTTTTGGCCTTGCAAAAAATTATTTTTCAAATTTGTTTTTAACATTAATTTTTTGCTTTATTAAAGCTTTTTGCTTTTCAAAATGTATGCATGGACAATCCTTCAACATTAGCCCTTGCAAAACCTTGATGTTCCAATTTCCTTCCCCCTTCCCCCTTCCCCCATGTCCTCTCCTAGATGGCAAATAGTCCAATATATGTTAAACATGGTAGAAATATATTAACATTCATTTTTAAAAAATTCTTAGTTCCAAATTCCCTCCTTCTGACCCTTCTCTTACCCAATGAAAAGACAAGTAATATATCAATTGGAATAATATTTTGAAATATATAAAAATCAGAGGAATAGTTGAAAAACCAGAAATTAGTGACAATAAAGATATCCTTTTTTTCCTGGCATCTGAAATCTACCCTAGGTGGAGAACCATTGTCCTAGAAAGTCATCAAAGGATCATTGAGGTGAAGGGACTTATTCAAGTTCACTCAGCCATCCTCCCCATTTCTAAAGCCAGACCAGAATAACACAATGACAGTTTTTATCTTCTTTGACATATTTATTATTAATGAGAGCCCCAAGAGTGAAGAATGGGAACTGACGTCAGCTTGATAGGAGGGCCCAGTCGAAGTTCAGTGATTTGAGCTTCAAGTTAAATAATTTCCAAGAAGTTAATTCTGCGCAAACCAAGTCAATTAGGGAAAGTGATCTCAAAACCATTAGGCAGCCTCACCATAAAGAGTTTTTTTCAAAGATTATGGAAACCTGAATGAAGAGAAGGCAGGAGATGGACACAGAACCCTGGGCTTGGAGACAGGAAGACCTGGATTCAAATTTCAGCTCAGGATACTCACTACAAGATACTGTGTGACATTGGGTAAATGATTTCTACATTCTGAGTCTCAGTTTCCTCCTCTGTAAAATGAGGGAGTCAAAGTAGATGGCCCCTGAGCTTCTCTCCAGCCCTAATTGTAGGGTCTTGTCATGTATGCTGCCATACCCAGAGTCTCCTCCTTATCCCATTATCCCACAGCCCTTCAAACTCCCTTCCATTCTCCTCAATTTCTCCCCAGCTAAAGAGATGCAGGGCTTCTTGATCACTGACCTTTGGAAACCCACTAGCCCCTTTCCCCTCTAGCATTTCATCACATTTTGCTTTCAGGTCTTTTCTGTCAAATGCAAAAGGTGGATGGGATCTTCTCTTGGGTCTTCCCGAAGTGGAATAGTTCATACTCTGATTCTCGGGTTTTACCTCCACTGTGCCCCCTGGCACATAGGGGAAGTTGGTCTCTACCCCATGAACCTTCCTGCTTGGAGTTGCAGATGATCACATTGACAGTATTTTGAAAGTTGAATTGAGGGTTGAAGTTCAGGGCAATGTTAAATTCGTCCATGCCCAGGTTAATTATGCAACTGGGAATGGGAACACATCTCCATCATTAATATAAGTTCCCGAGCCTTGGAAACCCCTTCCCCCATTTGAGGAATCAGAGGTAGAAAAGTCCCAAAGAAACTCACCCCATCCTTATCTGAAGTCCCATGGCTTCTCTTCTGCAGTACCTCTCCTCCCCCAGCCTAACAAGTGACCATGGTATATATTTTACTACCCCCAGAGTGAGGGAACTCACTACCTACCAAATAGTCCATTGCAGCTACTGGGCAGCTTTTGTTGGGAAGAATTTCCTGATCCTGAGTCCTAGTTCTGTCCTATAAGGCTGAGACAAAACAGCTTGGTGCTTCTAAGCAAGGGTCAAGTGCAAGCGGGTTTGTAAAGTACTCAACTCTCACCTGGCGTTAAATTTTGTCTTTCCATTCCATGTCCCACCTTCTGCTTGGCATCAGGTGGGATATCTCCTACTATTTTTATGCAGATTCCAGGTGAAGGTCTAAATTACTGGCAACCATTTCCTGAAGATACCAAGCATAACAAAGATAGGGCTGGCTGGGATCTGAGGGGACCCAGAATTTCCAGTTGGGGGTCCAAGTTACTGGCAACCATTTCCTGAAGAGACCAAGCATAGCAAGGATAGGACTGGCTGGGATCTGAGGGGACCCAGAATTTCCAGTTGGGGGTCCAAGTTACTGGCAACCATTTCTTGAAGAGAAGAAGCATAGCAAGGATAGGGCTGGCTGGAATCTAAGGGGACCCAGAGTTTCCAGTTGGGGAAGTTCCACCCTTCAGAAAGGCTAGTTAGTGCTGAAATAGGAGTCAGTCCCAGCTCTGTGATTTTTGGGAAGCCCTTTCATGTCTCTGGGTCTCAGCTTTCTTATTTGGTCAGTAAGGAGCTAGCCTAAATGATTGATCCAATCCACTCCTCATTTTAGAGACTGAGATTCACAGAAACAAGAAGTGACCTGTCCCAGGTGATATAAGTGAGCAATAGAACATGTTGGAATATGACTTTTTCCTGAGTGTCCGGCTCATGATCCTCTCTGTCTCACTGGATGCCCCAGTGTTATCTTAGACTTTCATTGAATGTGTCCTGAGCCCTTGGACAAAGTGAAGGAGGAAAGGAAACCCTTAAGATTTAGAGATACATTGTACCTCAATGGGGAACTTCTCTGGTAAGTAGGTCACCTTCCCTTGCTTTTCCCATACTCTCCCGCAATAGTCCTATCCACTTCTTCATTCTCCCAGAACTCTGCTCATTTCATTAAGCAGGGAAGAGGTTTCCCCATTCTCTAGAGGTAATTCTTAATCCCAGACTAGCTTAGGAGCCTGCCATACAAGGGAAAAGGAAAATTGGCAAGGGAGAGGGAGATTCAAAAAGAATGGAGAATCAAGGGTGACTTTGGCAGAAAACTAAAGGCAAGGAAGTTAGCTTCTCTTGTTCCCCCATCCCTTTGGGAGAAGTGTAAGGGAACCAGAGCAGCACAAATGTGTGGTCCTTTCTTGTTCTAAATCAGTGGAGAAATAATTGGGGACAGGGTGAGCTGGTTTCCTAAAGAATATGCAAGATATGTATTGGTGAGGTTAATTCGTTCTTATTTTTAAAGGGACCAGGGCTACAATGAGGAAGAATCTGAAGACTCAGGTGTCCCCTGCCCCACCCCTTGTCTCATCTTTAGCATCCTTCCTTCCCAATGGAGCATTGTAAGCCTGGGCTCTTTCCCTACCATGGCTGGGTTGCAGTTAACTCAGGAAGAATCATTCTTTGCAGAAAGTCTGATCTCCTGCTAGAAGTTTCACCTCCACTCATCCCACAATCCCATCTTTTCTTTTTCCCTCAAGGAAAGGGATTCCCTCACACCTTATCTCCGCCCCTCAGTCCCACGAAGAGATTGTCCCTAATCTTAATCCGATTCCCCCTTTCCCCTTGCTCACGTCTCCCCAGGATCTGGCTGGACTTACCAGCTTGTCAAAGACAAGTTCCAAGAGAGAGAGCATGGAAGGGGGCAGTCCTTGAAGGGCTGAGGAGGTCAGGGTGACAAGTTAGAGAAGAAGAAGATCCAAGGGTCCCAGCCCACCGGGGGGGGGGCGATACTTTGATCATTCCCAGCTTCTCTCGCACACACCCTTCCCAAAGGTCCCCCATTCTTCCCAAGCTTCAGCCCCAGAGAACCCCCCACTTCTAGACCTTCAGCTCATACCCCGGACTAGATTGCCCTCAGCCTTTACCCTAGCCATGATGGAGGATGAGAAACGCTTCTGCGATTCTCCCGGCTGCGCTGGGTCCCGGAAGGACAACGTCCAACTCCGACCTCGGGAAGGTAGCTCTGGGAGGTGTCGGACCCCTCAAGCAGACTGTATGTAAGTCTCCCAGCTTCTGCTAAATCTCCACTCCCCACCCCTACTCCAGCCCTCCCCTTTAGTACTTTTCGCCAATCCAGGGCCACTAAAAGGGAGAGACCATATCTTCGGGGAGGGGCCGGATGAAAATGTTGAAGTCTTTTTTGGAGGGGGAGCCAATCAGGAAGATCACGCCCCCTCCACATCAAGCTCAGCTTTTGGATGAGGGATTCAGTGAGTCTTTCTACTGGTTTGGACAGCTCCCCAGGGATCTGAAAGTGTCTCCAGCCTTACTAAGCTCTGTGGAGGTCCCCCGTACCTTTAATCATAAGGAGAGGAAATCTGGCAAGGGGCCCAATGCTGATCCTGCTCTCAGAAAGCCCTTCTTGCTCTACCTGTATGATGAGACTGAAGGGAGGGAGGCTGAGGTTTGTCAGAAAGCCCTTCCATGCTAGCTCAAGAAAGGGAGTGAGTGGAAGGTACCCCTGGATGCTGCCAGAGAATGAGACCCAGGATAACCTGTGGTACAATCTCCCCTTAGCAACCACATACCCTTCCCCTGACATTGAGCCCCAGTGAAACAGCTTGAGGTCAGAGGTTAGAAACCCCTGAGCTTCCATGAAACCCAAGGAGAATGGTTGAGAGAGGGGAAGAGGGAGTATGAGGCTCTAAGGGAAAAGAAGGGATCCAAGTTTCCCCAGTTGCCTCCTCTTTCCCTTGCCTCTTGTTCTCTGGACCTGAAAGCCAGGATCCACAGCAACAAGTAGCTTCTATTCTCCGATGCTCTATTTCCTCACCTGTAAATTGAGATCCCCATGGAAAGAAAAGTAAGGCATCTGAGTGGATAGAGATCCACTCCCTCAAAGTCAAGAAGTGCTGGCAAATCCCTCTTCCCAAGTCCCTTAACTTCTCAGTTCTTGAGGTAACCCTCTAGAATGGAGATTCTTAATGTGGGGTTTACAGATCTGCCCAACTTCCATGGATAGATTCCAAGGGATTTTGAATTTGGAGAGGAAAAAAGAAATGACATCTTTATTTTCACTGAACTCTAATGGAAATTTCCTTTTCCTGTTCTAAAATATCAACAACACATTTTTCTCAGAAAGTCTTCACCAGAATGCTCGAATGGCGTCAATGACACAAATCAGTCAAAGAACTTCTGCCTTAATACTCTAAGTTTCAGAGAAGTTGCATTTGAGGGAGAGGAAGTTTACTTATCTGGAAGTTCCCTATACACATAGTGTCATCCCTGTCCCCTAACAGATCATCAGATCTTTACTTTGAAGGTACCTCATCCATCTATTTAAATAAAATCTTCCTCTGAAATATTCCCCAACATGGTCACTAAAGTTCCTTTGAGAATCTCCAACAATGAGAAACTTATTCCTTTCACTCCATCAATAGTTCTGTTCATCTTCCATTATTGAACTGAATGGATAGTTCCCTCTGGACCTTTCTTAACTTCCTCCTGATTCTTCTTCTGGGACAAGGCTAAATCTCCTGTAGGGCAGGCCCTCTGTATTGTCAGACAAGGCTCAGGTACCTGAGTCCAATATGCCTGACTATTCCTTCTCCTACCATCTATCTCAAGGGCAAGGGAATCACTCATTAAACCTTGGAGAGGTTGAAAAAACAAAAGCCATGATCACCAGGCAGAGGGAGCTCTCAGCAGTGAATGGGGCAGAACAGACACAGCTCCTCTCTTCCCAAGCCCTTCACCAACCTCAGGTGCCTCATATCCTGAGCTTGATTCCAGTCCCTTCATCTCCCCTACAATCCTTCCCCTCTCATCTACCCTCTGCCCTGCTAGCTGTGGGACCCATGGGAAAGTCATATCTCCACTCTGAATCAGTTTCCTCCTCTATTAAAAGGAGATAACAGTCTTTATATCATCCTCCTTCCTGGTTGTTATGGGTGAAAGATCAAATAAGTGAAGAGACAAAGCCTTGGTCTCTAAACTTATCTATATATCAAGTAGTGCCTGACTATTGTCCAACAAACCAGGACCAGACCCCTTTCTCATCTTAGGACTGTACCTCAAATATAGGGGGAGACAGATTTTTATACATGAAAATAATTAATCAAATGAAGTCAATAAAAAGGAAAAAATACAAAGTTAGGTAATCTGATTTCTAATTGGAAGAAAAATTAGGAACTTTCCAACTAGGAAGGGGGACAGTCAAAATACCTGAATTTAGAAAATTCTTATTCCCACGCATCTTTATATAGTAAAAGGAAGGTGGAAACAATAAGCGACAGAATAGTACATAGCTAATTTTCAGGCAAGACATATGGACCGCTTGAGATGTATAATTGTGGGAAAACTCACTGCATTAATTTTGGATCTGAACAGGTTTCAGATTAGCCCAATGTAGGTCCTTAGTTAAGGGTTCTATAAACAGTCTGTAGAGATAGTCCACTTTGTCAGCCATACACAGTCAGGTTCAAACAACACAACAAGGCTTTTTCTCAATACTTCTAAGTGAAAAAAAGTTTTCTTCCAAGAAAAAATTTGGACTAATCCTATGATTAAACAGAAAGAGAAATAGGCTTGTTTCAGAATTGAGTTCCAAGATGGAGTCAGTATAATTTACTCAATTCCCAGAATTATTCACTTGCTCTCCTAATCCTCTCAATCCCTTCAGTTTTCCCTTTGATTGATGGTGAAATGGCACTCACTCCTCCTCTAGATCACTTCTCTATAAATTAAATCCATATGGATTTTCAATAAAGTACTAATCTAAATGATCTAATTGAACTACATAGATGGCATACAATGCACCAGATTTAAGAAGGGAGATTTACATATCACCAAGGTAACCAAGAAAATTCCAATTTAAAGTCAAACTCCATGAAACAAAATTCCAAATCAAGCCAAAAATGATCATCAGTATTAATTAAGATCACAGCTCCTTGAATCCTAATAAGGCGGTCTCAAAGTCCATTCTCAGAAACTATCTTCTCTTGAAAGGTCTCATTCTAGGTGCAGTTCTGAAAGAGGCTCCTCTTCTCTGATTCCAAATCACCTGTAAAAGGTTCCTAGATAATGCTGTTAAAATTTACCAATAAGAAAACTTCATACAATTTAGTACAATGTCTTAATTTTTTCTCCAATTTTGAAATTTCAGAGAATTTCAGTTTTTTATATACCACTTGCTGTTACTTTCTTTACCTAAATTATTCACCTGATGTAAAGATCTAAAAAAAAATCATGAGGGTCTGACATAGAACAAATTCTTCTGTCCTCAAAAATGATCAAAGAGATTTCAAACTGGGAAAATGGAGTGTTTTTAGAGGGAAGTATTCTGCAGATTATATTTCTCTCTAGAAATAGGATTTAGTCATATGGATTACTTGTGCCTTCTGATGTACCTTGACCTCAACATAGTGATGCCATTTGAACCTTCTTCAAGAAAGAAGGACCATAACCAATTGGGGAAGGAGGCACTTTTGGGAATTCACCTCCCCCCAACTGGGACATGATCCCCATTTTGCAGAAAAGGAAGCTTAAGTGCTGTGGAATATTGTGCCCTCCCTAAGTCACACAACTTTTTAGAGGGGTCCCCTCCTGGTGACTCCTTCTGGATCATCCTAAAACCTTAATTCATTTTGTGATTAAAAAAAAATATCCCTAATATTCATTTAAAAAAAATTCTGAGTATCAAATTCTCTCCTCCCTCTCATCACTCCCCTCCCATTGAGCAGGCAACCAATATAATATCAATTATAATAATGTTTTTAATATATTAAAAATGTCGAGGAAAGCTCAGAAGACTAGATGCTACTGACAATAATGATGTAATTTTTCCCATTCAAAAATCTATCCCATATGAACAATTTTCAGATGATGAAATTAAAATCATCTCTAATCATATGAAAAGTTGCTCCAAATCACTATTGATCAGAGAAATGCAAATTAAGACAACTCTGAGATACCACTACACACCTGTCAGATTGGCCAAAATGACAGGAAAAGATAACGATGAATGTTGGAGGGGATGTGGGAAAACTGGGACACTAATACATTGTTGGTGGAACTGTGAACGGATCCAAGCATTCTGGAGAGCAATTTGGAGCTATGCTCAAAAAGTTGTCAAACTGTGCATACCCTTTGACCCAGCAGTGTTTCTACTGGGCCTATATCCCAAAGAGATCTTAGAGGAGGGAAAGGGACCCACCTGTGCAAGAATGTTTGTGGCAGCCCTTTTTGTAGTGGCAAGAAACTGGAAACTGAAGGGATGCCCATCAATTGGAGAGTGGCTGAATAAATTATGGTATATGAATGTTATGGAATATTATTGCTCTGTAAGAAACGACCAGCAGGACGATTTCAGAGAGGCCTGGAGGGACTTACATGAACTGATGCTGAGTGAAACGAGCAGAACCAGGAGATCATCATGCACAGCAACAACAGTATTACATGATGATCAATTCTGATGGACATGGCTTTCTGCAATAAAGAATTGTCTCAAACCAGTTCCAGTTGTTCACTGAAGAAAACCATATACACCCAGAAAGAGGGACATGAAATATGGACAACGTAACATTTTCATGATCTCTATTGACATTTGCTTGCATTGTGTTGCCTTTCTCTGATTCTTTTTTTTTTCTTGTAGATAGGATTTTTCTTGCATAACTTCTCAAGCATTTCAACATCATTAACATGTAGTGGACTTCCTGCCATCTAGGGGAGGGGAGGGGACTGGGGGTAAAATTTGTATTGGAAAACTTTGTAAAGATCCAGGTTGGGGAACTACCCATACATATGTTATACAAATAAAAAGCTTTAAAAAAAATCTATCCCAGGTAGAGAACCACTGTCCTAGAAAGCCACCAAAGGACCATTGAAGCGAAGGTACTTGTCCAGGATCATAAAGCCATCCTTCCCAACGCCAAACCCAACCCTCTGTCTACAAGACCAGAATAACAGACAATGTCAGCTGTTATCATCATCAGCACATTTATTAGTCATAAGAGAGTCCCAAGAGTCAAGAATGGTCTGAAGTCCGCTTGATTGGAGGGCTCATTTGAAGGTCACTGATCTGATCAGGATATCATGACCAATTTCCAAGTAGTTGAGAGTTTGTAACTTAAGACGATTAGGGAAAGTGAACTCATAACCATCAGGCAACCTCAGTGTAAAATGTTGTGCTTCAAAAGTTATGGAAATCTGGATGAGGAGAGGGCAAGAAGGAGGTGAACTCAGAACCCTGGGCTTGGAGACAGGAAGACTTGGATCAGATTCCAGCTCAAGACACTCACAACAAGACACAGTGAAACCTTGGGCAAGGCATTTCTCCATTCCTAACCTCAGTTTCCTCCTCTGAAAAATGAGGGGGTAAAACTAGATGGTGCATGAAATTTTTTCCAGATCTAATTCTACGGTCCTGTTATGTTTCCTGCCATACCCCAGAGTTTCCTCTTATCCCATAGGCACCACAGCCCTTCAACTCTCCTTTCCATTCCCCCCAACCTCTCTTCAGCTCAAGGGAAGCTGGGCTTCTTGCTATTGACCTTTGGGAACCTATTGACCCTTTTTCCCTTTAGCTTTTATCTTTTTCCCCATCAGAGTTCACTTCCACAACTTTGCTGTCAAATGCAAGTCTGAATGGGATTATCTCTTAAGTTCTTCTGACATTCCATGCTCTGATTCTGTGGTCTTACCTCCATTGTGGACCCTGGGAGAAAAGGGAAATTATATTCAGATAATTCTTTGCCCCATACGCCATCAATCCTGGAGTTGCAGATGATCCTCTTGCTAATATTTTCATAGTTGAAGCGTGGGTTGAAGTGCAGACCAATGTTAAATTCATCCTCACCCAGGTTAACCATACATCTGGGAATGGGGAACATACTGCCATCATTAGAATGGGTCCCAGAACTTTGGAAGTTCCCCACTAAAGGAATCCCTGAGCTAGACCTCCAAAGGGAACCTCACCCATTCTTGGACCTGAAGCACCATGCCTCCACCTCTCCTCCCCAATCTTGTCTAACAAGGAACCATGATCCATATTGTACTCCTTACAGAGACAGGGAATTCACCACCTACCCAAACTTTCCATGCGAGCTACTGGGGAAGCTTCTGTTGGGAAGTTTTTTCCTGATCCTGAGTCCTAGCCCAGCCTTCTGTGGCTGAAACAAAAATCGCTTGGTACTTCTACTCAAGGATCAAGTTCAAGCAGGTATAAAGGACTCAGCTCTCACCCAGGGTTAAATTTTATCTCATCCTTTCCATGTCTGACTTACTGCTTGGCATCAGATGGAATCTCTCCCACTATTTTTATGCAGGTTCCAAGTCGGAGGAACAACTTATAGGCAAACATTTCCTGAAGAGACCAAGCATAGCAAGGTTAGGGCTGGCTGGGACCTGAGGGGATCCAGAGTTTCCAGTTGGGGAAGTTCCACCTTCCATGGACTTTCTAGGAAAACCTATTTTCCCAGGCTTGGTGCTGAACTGGGAGTGACTTCTAGCTCTGTGAGACCCCTTCGTGTCTCTGAGCCTCAGTTTCTTTATCTGGTCAATGAAGAAGTAGCCTAGATGATTGGATTTTTTATACATTTTACACCTCGGGAAACTGAGAATCAAGAAGTAATCTATGCCAGGTGATACAGGTGAGCAACAGAATCTGAGTTGAAATCAAAGTTTTTCCTGGGTGCCAGAGCAATGCTCTCTGTGTCCCACTGCCAGCCCCAGTACCATCTTAGGCTGGCATCGTATATATCCTGGCAATTGGACAAAGGGAAGAGGAAAGGAGGAGAGTGGTTCTACCCTAAGGTTTGGAGATACAGTATAACTCAATGGGGAGTCTCTCTGGTAGCTAGATCACTCATACCTTGCCTTCCTTATATACCCCAACAACTGTCCTGCCTGCTTCCTCATTCTCCCAGAGCTCTGCTCATTTCATTAAGTAGGGATGGAAATCCTCCCCAGGAAAGTTTTCAGGAAGAGCTTCCCCCTGTTCTCTTGAGTCAAGTATTGGTCCCAAACAGGATCCAGCCATTCCCAGTAGCAAGGGAGTTGGCAAGGGAGAGGAGGTTCAGAAAAAAATGGGGAATCAAAGGTGACCTTGGCAGAAAGACTAAAGTCAAGAAGCTTAGCTTCTCCTGCTTCCCCAGCCCTTTGGGAGAAAGGGAGCACAGATGTGTGGCCCCTTCATGTTCTAAATCAATGGAGAATAATTGGGGACAGGGTGAAGGGAATCTTATGAGCTGATTTCCTGGAATAAAGGTAAGAAGTTTATTGGTGAGATTCTTTCATATTTGTAAAGGGACCAGGGCTACAATGAGGAAGAATCTGAAGACTCAGGTGTCCCCTGCCCCACCCCTTCTCTCATCTTTAGCATCCTTCCTTCCCAATGGAGCATCTTCAGCCTGGGCTCTTTCTACTATGGCTGGGTTGCAGTTAACTCAGGAAGAGTCATTATTGCAGAAAGTCTGATCCCTTGCTAGAAGTTTCACCTCCACTCATCCCACAATCCCACCTTGCCTTTTCTTCTTCCCCCAAGGAAAAGGATTCCCTCACACCTTACCCCCGCCCCTCAGTCCCACAAAGAGATTGTCCCGAAGAGTCATGGAACGCTTTAACCTTAATCCGATTTCCCCTTTCCCCTTGCTCCCGTCTCCCCAGGATCTGGCTGGACTTACCAGCTTGTCAAAGACAAGTTCCAAGAGAGAGAGAGCATGGAAGGGGGCAGTCCTTGAAGGGCTGGGGAGCTCAGAGTGACAAGTTAGAGGAGAAGAAGATCCAGGGGCCCCAGACCACCAGGGCGGGGCGATGCTTTGATTATTCCCAGCTCCTCTCGCACACACCCTTCCCAAAGGTCCCCGATTCTTCCCAAGCTTCAGCCCCAGAGAACCCCCACTTCTAGACCTTCAGCTCATACCCCGGACTAGATTGCCCTCAACCTTTACCTTAGCCATGATGGAAGATGAGAAACGCTCCCGGCTGCGCTGGATCGCCGAAGGACAACGTCCAACTCCAACCTCCAGAGGATAACTCTGGGAGGTGTCGGACCTTCAAATAGACTGTTCGTCTCTGGGCTGCTGCTAAGTCCCCACCCCCACTCCTACTCCAGCCCTCCCCTCTAGCACTCTTCGCCAATCCAGGGCCACTAACAGGAAGAAAGCGAATCCCAAGGCAGACCAGATGGAAATTGTGAAGTCTTTCTTGGAGGGGAGGCAATCAAGGAGGTCCCGCCCCCTTTCTTTTTTCTAGCCTTTCTCCCCATATCCAAACCCTGAACACTGTCCTTTGGGAAAGGGGGTTGTGGGGAATGGTAGCGAGATTGGGGGAACCAGTGGAAAAGTACTTTCCGAATGACCAAGAATCCGATGCTGGCTGGAAGGGATAGGGGACCACCTTCTAGATCGATGGCTGTGCTCTGGTCTGGCTGAGAGTCAGCCCCCTTGGGCTCCCCTCTGAAGAAGAAATCCTAATCAGAGGGTAGCATAACTATTGGTTTCTTAACCACTGGGGAAACAGAGACCCTGGTGAGGTCAACTGGACAGCCAGGAGCTGAGCCAGGTCTTGTACCCAGGTCCTCTGACCTCAAGGCCAGTGCTCTTTCCACCATATGGCATGGTTAGATGGTCCTGTTTTACAAGTTGGGTTTGAGGAAGTTCACTGAACAATGAGGTGGGTGGGAGGAGGGCATGGAATCAGCTTGATCTTTATCTGGGATGAGGGATCAATGAGTCTCTCCAAAGTCCTTGGACAGCTCCTCAGGGGTATATGTGTAACTCCAGCCTCATTGAGCCCCTGTGGAGATCTCTAACTATATAAAGAGAGAAAGTCTGGCAAGGGTAATAAGGCTGAGCCTGTGGTTTTCTGACCCTGCTCTGCTTGTATCATGAGGCTACAGGGAGGCAAACTGAGGCTTTTCAGAAAGCTCTGTCATGCCAGCTCAAGACAGGGAGTGATAGGTACCCCATTGGGGTCCCTGAATGCTGCCAGAGAATGGGATCCAGGGTAGGGGTGATCCTAGGACTGTGACAAAGCCTCCCCTTAGATACCTGCAGACCTTTCCCCTCATGGAAACCAGTGAAAAGAAATACAAGGTCAGAGCTTTTATGAAGCCAAAGAAGGATGGTTGAGAAAGGGGAAGAGGGAAAATGAGGCTCCTGAGGAAAAGGAAGGGATATGTCTTTCTCCATCCTTCTTCTTCTTTCCCTTTCTATTTTTTCCTCTCTTGAAGTCCAGGATCTACAGCTGTAAGTCACTTCCATTCTCCGATTTTATTTCCTCATCTGTAAATTGGGATCCTAATGGAAATAAAAGAAGAATATTCTAGTGAATAGAGATCCATTTCCTCAAAGTCAAGAAGTGCTGACAAATCCCACCTCCCAATTCCCTTAACTTCTCAGTTTTTGAGGCTATTGTGTAAGAAAGAGATTCTTAACTTGGGGTTTACAGCTCTCCCCAGAGTCCATGGGCTGGTTCCAAAGGATGTGTGAACTTGGAGAGGAAAAAAAAAGTTAAATCTTGATTTTCCCTGAACTCTAAATGAAATATACAATTTCTTTTATTGTTTCTTTAAAAAAAACACAACCCATTTTTCTCAGAAGGACTTCCCCAGACTGTTTGAGTGGATCAATGACCCAAACCAGTCAAAGGACCTTTGCTCTGACTCTAAGTTTCAGAAAAGACTTGTATTTTGCAGGTGGAAAGGATTTGCTCACCTGGGAGTTCCCTATACATATTATGTTAACACAAAGCAGGTCCCTGTCACCACCCCTTAACAGAAAGAATCCTAAAATCTGCACTTGGAAGAGACCTCATCCATTTCTTTAAATGAAAATTTCCCCGAAACATTCCCACCCCCCACCTCCCATGGTCCCTGCTCCCTTTGAAGATTTCCAACAATGGGAAACTCACTCCTTATATTTCACCCACAGGTTCCACTTCTGTCCAAGCTCCCATTGTTGGATTGAATAGACAGATCCCTCTGCACTTTTCCCAGATTCTTCTTGGTTCTGCCTCTGGGGCTGAGCAGGATCAGACTAAATCCTGTCCTGTAGGACAGCCCTTCTGTATTTGCAAGTCAAGCTCAGGTATCCAAGCCTAACACTCCTGACTATTCCTTCTCCCACCATCTATCTCAAGGGCAATGCAATCATTCATCAAACTTTGGAGATGTTGGAGGAACAAAGACCATGATCACCAGACAGAGGGAGCTCCCAGCAATGATTGGGGCAACACAGATACAGCTCCCTTCTTCCCAATCCCACCCAACATGAGCTGCCTCTCATTCTGAACTTAATTTCAGTCCTTTCATCTCCCCCACAGTCTTGGCACCACCATATTTCCTCATTCTCTGTAATGCCAGGTCTGTGATCCATGGGCAGGTCATATCTCCACTCTGAATCTCAGTTTCCTCCTCTATTAAAAGGAGATAACAATCCTTATATCCATCCCTTGGTAGTTGTTAGGGGTGAGAGATCAAATGACTGAGGACACAAAGGCTCGATCTTCCAAGATTATAGATGTGTTAAGCAATACCTGGCAATTGCCCAACAAACCTGGACCACAGGCCCCTTCCTCGATGTAGGTTTGCACCCCAAGTAGAGTGAGAGATAGATTTTCATGTCTAAAAAATGAAAAATAATTAATCAAATTAATTAATAAAAAGAAACAATACAACATAAAATAAACTGATTTCTAATTAGAGAAAAGATGAACAACTTTCCAAATTGGGAGGGGAGAATGAACAGGTGCAATTACCTGAAATCAAAAAAACAAGATATCCCAATGTCTTTATATAATTAAAGGCATTTGGAAACAATAACTGAATGATCAGTACAGGACCATTTTTCTTTTCTTTCTTTCTTTCTTCTTCTTTTTTTTTTTGCTTTTTGCTGAGGCAATTGAGGTTAAGTGACTTGCCTAGGGTCACACAGCTAGGGAAGGTTAAGTGTCTGAGACCAGATTTGAACTCAGGTACTCCTGACTTCAGGGCTGCACCACCTAGCTTCCCACAGGACCATTTTTTCTGATAAGATGTATAGATAGCCTGAAATGTTTAATTGTGAGAAAACTCCTTTTATTAATCTTTAGATCTGACCAGGTTTTAGGTTAGTCCAACTTTACTTTGGTTAAGGGTCTCTAAGCAGCTGGAAGAGGTAGTCTAATATCCCAGGGCTAGGTTCAAACAATGCATTTAGGATTTCTTCCAATTTTTTTAACAGAAAAAATTTTCCTTCCAAAAGAATTTGTATGAGACCCATAGTTGAATAGAAAGAAAAATGACCTTGCTCCAGAAATGAGTACCAAGATGGAGTTAATGTCCTTCAATTCCCAGAATTAATCACTTGTTGGCCTAATCATCTCATTTTCCCTTTTGATTAATGGTGGAGTAGCAAATCCACTCCTCTTCTTGATAACTTATTTACAAATTAAATCCATAAGGGTTTCTGTCAATTCATAATATGAATCTAAATCTAGCTATACATTGAATTACTTAGAAGGAATACAATGGACTAATTTTGAGAAGGAGATATATATATGCCATCAAGGTAATCAAGAATATTTCAACATAAAGACAAACTGAGTGAAACAAAATGCCAAATCAAATCAATAATGATTATCAACATTAACAAAGTTTACCAAGTCTCCTTGAATACTAATAAGGCAGTCCCAATGTCTATTTTCTGTTGCCAGGAAATATCTTTTCTTGGTCATTTCTTGGTCAGAGATCTTATTTTTAGGGCAGCTCTGAAGGAGGCTCTGTTTCTCTGATTCCAAATCACTTATTTTTTTAATAATTACTTTTTATTTTCAAAATACAGCAAAACCTTGCACGCCAATTTTTTCTCCCTCCCTTCCCCCATTCTCTCCCCTAGACAAAAAGTAATCCAATATATGCCAAACATGTGCAACTCTTTTATATTTCCACATTTATCATGCTGTGTAAGAAAAACCAGATCAAAAAGAAAAAAAAATGAGAATGAAAACAAAAAGCGAGCAAACAACAAAAAAGCAAAAATACTTTGATGTGATCCACATTCATTCCCCATAATCCTCTCTGTAGATGCAGATGGATCTCTCCATCCCAAGCCTATTGGAACTGGCCTGAATCACCTCATTGTTGAAAAGAGCCAAGTCCATCACAGTTGATCATCATATAATCTTGTTGTTACTCCCTACAATGTTCTCTTGGTTCTATTCCCTTCACTCAGCATCAGTTCAGGTAAGTCTCTCCAAGCCTTTCTGAAACTATCCTGCTGATCATTTCTTATAGAACAATAATATTCCCTGACATTCATATACCATAATTTATCCAGCCATCCTCTAACTGATGTGTATCCATTCAGTTTCTACCTCCCTGCCACCACCAAAAGGGCTGCTATAAACATTTTTGCACATGTGGGCCCTTTTTCCTTTTTTATAATTTCTTGGGGATATAGGCTCAATAAAGACATTGCTGGATCAAAGAGCATGCACAGTCTCATAGCCCTTTGGGTACAGTTCTATATTGCTCTCTAGAATGGTTGGATCAGTTCACAACTCCACCAACAATGAATCAATGTCCCAGTTTTCTCACATTCCCTCCAACATTTATCATTATCTTTTCCTGTTATCTTAGCCAATATGAGAGATGTGTAGTGGTATCTCAGAGTTGTCTTAATTTGCATTTCTCTGATTGATAGTGATTTAGAGTATTTTTTAATAGGATTAGAAATGGTTTCCATTTTTTATCTGAATGTTGTCTGTTCATATCCTTTGACCAATTATCAATTGGATCAGTTGGCTTGTATTTTATATAAATTTGTGTCAATTCTCTATGTATTTAAAAAATGAGGCCTTTATGAGAGCTCTTTGATATAAAATCTCCCCCCCCCCCCCAGTTGTCTGCTTGCCTTCTAATCTTTTCATTGGATTTGTTTGTACATGAACTTTTTAACTTAACATAATCAAAATTTTCCATTTCACATTGCATGATGTACTCCAGTCTTCTTTGGCCATAAATTCCTTTCTTCTCCACAGATTTGAGAGGCAGACTATCCTTTATTCTTCTAATTTGCTTAAAGTATTACTCTTTATGTCAAAGTCATGAACTCATTTTGACCTTATCTTGGTATAGGGCCAAATCACTTGTAAAATATTCCTAGGTAATGGTGTTAAAATTTGCCAGTAACAAAACTTCATACAATTTAGTACACTGTCTTAAATTTTTCTCCAATCTTGAAACTTCAGATTTATTTATTTTC
Organism: Myrmecobius fasciatus; assembly: GCA_023553655.1. Taxonomy (NCBI): domain Eukaryota; kingdom Metazoa; phylum Chordata; class Mammalia; order Dasyuromorphia; family Myrmecobiidae; genus Myrmecobius; species Myrmecobius fasciatus. The sequence goes on from JAJPUD010000666.1 coordinate 76,774, forward strand.
TATTTATTTATATTTAATTTATTTTCTCCTTTCCTTTTTTTCCTCCTTTCTCACCAAGAGAACAAGCTTTCATCTGCATTTGGTCTCCATAGTTTTTTCTCTGAATGCAGATTACATTTTCTATACCAAGTCTATTAATTGTATTGCTGAGAAGAGCTAAATATCCCAGTTGATCATCACAGAATCTTATTGTTACTGTGTGCAACATTCTCCTGATTCTGCTCACTTCAGTCAACATCAATTCATGTAAGTCCAAATTTTTCTGAAATCAGCCTGCTTATCATTTCTTTCTTTCTTTCTTTTAAATTAAAGCTTTTTCTTTTCAAAACATATGGATGAATAATTTTTTAACATTGACCCTTGCATAGCCTTGTGTTCCAAATTTTCCCCTCCTTCCTCCCACTCCCTTTCCTAGCTCATCATTTCTTGGAGCACAATAATACCCCATTATATTCATATATCATCACTTATTTAGCCATTCCCCAATTGATGGGCATCCACTCAGTTTCCAATCCCTTGCCACTACAGAAAGAGCTGCTATGAACATTTTTGCACCTGTGGGTCCTTTTCCCTCTTTTATGATCTCTTTGGGATACAGATATTGCTAGATCAAAGGTTTTGCATGTTTTTATTACCCTTTGGGCATAATAGAATCTGTAGAATCTGAAACTTCACTGTGTTAGTCCTAATTGGTCCCTTAGAAGGCAGCATCCAATGATTCAAACTGGTGGATGTTCCAGAACTTTGAAATAGGCTGATTATCTCAGTTGAATCCAGGGCCCCAAGTTGAAACCACTGGAGGGTGTGTGTGTGTGTGTGTGTGTGTGTGTGTGTGTGTGTGTGTGT
>JAJPUD010000666.1:77629-138345 GCA_023553655.1 Myrmecobius fasciatus
GTGTGTGTGTGTGTGTGTGTGTGTGTGTGTGTGTGTGTGTGTGTTGTGGTTGGGGTGAAGAAAGTATCCAAACTGGAGCAAGACATGAGGTTGGGGATGAAGTCCTCCCATCACCACAGCGTCAAAGAGACCAGGGAAGAAGAAATGGCAATAAGATGGCAGCTGGTACTCTTGGCTGACCTGCAGCTGATCAGGTTGCCTCAGTTTCTCCCCCATTACCAAGTCTGTCACACTGTCCATGGAGCAGTGAAATCCCTCCTGTCCTTCCCTTCCTGGTAGGGAGAAATACTGGAATTTACTGCACTTCAGAGGAGTAGAAGAGAGATCACAGATTCAGAGAAGGAACTTCAGAGGCTAGTGTCCAACTTCCCCATGTTACAGAGGAGGAAACTGAGGCAGGAAAGTGACTTGGGCCCATAGGAGCATAGATGTAGAGAGCTGGAAGGAGCTGGGAGACCAAGCTCTTCATTTTACCCTGAGGAAACTGAGGCTCAGGGGCTTCTCCAAGGTCATCTAGGCAGGGAGTGTCAGAGGCCAAATTTAAACCTAATATCTGACTCTAGAGACAGGAAATATCTTCCCAATCTCCTCCCATCATGTCTGCAGATCTCTCTGAGCTTCCTTAGCTGGTCCTTAAAGAGACCCAAGGCTTTTGCTAAATCTCCACCCCCACCCCTACTCCAGCCCTTCCCTCTCACCCTTTTCACCAATCCTGGGGAGAGGGAGTATCTCGGGGGCGGGGCCGGATGGAAAATTTGAAATCTACCTCGGAGGGGAGGCAATCAAGGAGGTCACGCCCCCTCCCCATCACGCTCCATCTTTTCAAACCTTTCCTCACACATCCAAACTCCAACATTGTCCTTTAGAGAAGGGGTTGGGATAGATAGTAGCGGGATTGGGGGAGCCAGTGGAAAAGTACTTTGAAAATGAACAAGAATCCTAAACTGGCAGGAAGGGGTAGGGGACCACACTCTAGATGAATGGCCAGATTCTGGTCTAACCGGCTTGGTCTCCAAAGAACCCATTTGAAGGAGGAAATCCCTTACAAAAATAGTATTTTATTTCCCCAAATACATGCGAAGAGAGTTTTCAACATTCTCCTTTGTAAAACTTAGTGTTCCAAATTTTTCTCCCTCCCTCCCTTACTCCCCCTCTCCAAAACAACACGCAGTTCTTCTAAACATATTTCCATAATCATCATGCTACGCAAGAAAAAAATCAGACCAAAAAGGAAAACACCACGAAAAAGAAAAAAAAAACCTAGGCAAATAAACAATAACAACAACAAAAAATTGAATATACTATGCTTTGATCCACATGCAATTTCCATAGTTCTCTCTCTGGATGCAGATGACACTTTCTATTACATGTCTATTGGAATTGCCTTGAATCACCTCATTGCTGATAAGAGCTAAGTTTTTCACAACTGATCATTGAATAATCTTGTTGTTGCTGTGTACAATGTTCTCTTGGTTTTTACTCACTTCACTCAGTATAATAAGATCATGTAAGTCTTTCTAGGCTTTTTTTGAACTCAGCCTGCTCATCATTTCTTATAGGTATAATATATAATATTATATTATATATCATATATATAATAGACATAATATATAATATTATATTATATATAATATAATAGACATAATATATAATATTCCATTATATTCATATATCATAACTTATTCAGCAATTTCCCCAACTGACTGGCACCAATTTCCAGGTCCCTGTGACTCCAAAAGGGGCTGCTACATCAAGGGGGTCCTTTCCCTTCTTTTATTATCTCTTTGGGATACAGATCTTTGTTTTTTTTTTTTTTTAATAAAGCTTTTTATTTACAAAACATATGAGTGATTTTTCTACATTGACCTTTGCAAAAACTTTTTTTTCCCCAAGCTTTTCCCCTCCTTCCCCCCACCCCCACCCCTGGATGACAGGTATTCTAATACATGCTAAATAGGATAAGTTATATGACAAATACAATACATGTATACATATCTATACAGTTATTTTACTGTACAAGAAACATCAGATCTAGAAAGAGAAGAAAAAAACAACCTAAGAAGGAAAACAAAATGCATGGAAATATTCATAGAAAGTGTTAAAATGCTGTGTTGTGGTTCACACTCAGTTCCCACAGGCCTCTCTCTGGATGTATATGACTATCTTCATCGCTGAATAGGAACTGGTTTGAATCACATCATTGTTGAAGAGAACCATGTCCATCAAAATTGATCATCGTATAGTCTTGTTGCTGTGTATAATGTTCTCCTGGTTCTGCTGATTTCACCCAGCGTCAGTTCATGCAAGTCTCTCCAGGCCTCTCTGAAATCCTCCTGTTGGTCGTTTCTTACAGAACAATAATATTCCATAACATTCATATATCATAATTTATTCAGCCATTCTCCAATTGATGGGCATCCTTTCAATTTCCAGTTTCTTGCCACTACAAAAAGGGCTGCCACAAACATTTTTGCACATGTGGGTCCCTTTCCCTCCTTTAAAATCTCTTTGGGATATAGGCCCAGTAGAAACACTGCTGGGTCAAATGGTATGCACAGTTTGATAACTTTTTTAGCATAGTTCCAAATTGCTCTCCAGAATGGTTGGATCCTTTCACAGTTCCACCAACAATGTATCAGTGTCCCAGTTTTCCCACATTCCCTCCAACAGCTATCATTATCATTTCCTCTCATTTTAGCCAATCTGACAGGTGTGTAGTGGTATCTCAGAGTTTTCTTAATTTGCATTTCTCTGATCAATAGTGACTTGGAGCACCTTTTCATGTGACCGGAAATAGTTTCAAGTTCTTCATCTGAAAATTGTCTGTTTATATCTTTTGACCATTTATCAATTGGAGAATGGCTTGAATTCTTATATATTTGAGTCAATTCTCTATATATTTTAGAAATGAGGCCTTTGTCAGAACCTTTGGATGTAAAAATATTTTCCCAGTTTACTGCTACCCTTCTAATCTTGTCTGCATTCATTTTGTTTGTACAAAAACTTTTTAACTTGATATAGTCAAACTTATCTATTTTGTGATTAATGATGACCTCTAGTTCTTCTTTGGTCACAAATTCCTTCCCCCTCCACAGGTCTGAGAGGTAAACCATTCTACATTGTTCTAATTTGTTTATAATATCATTCTTTATGCCTAGATCATGAATCCATTTTGACCTTATCTTGGTATATGGTGTTAGGTGTGGGTCAATGCCTAATTTCTTCCATACTAGTTTCCAATTATCCCAGCAGTTTTTGTCAAATAGTGAGTTTTTATCCCCAAAACTGGGGTCTTTGGGTTTATCAAACACTAGATTACTATTGTCATTGAGTATTTTGTCCTGTGAACCTAACCTATTCCACTGATCCACTACTCTATTTCTTATCCAGTACCAAATGGTTTTGGTGACCACTGCTTTATAATATAGTTTTAGATCTGGTGCAGCTAGGCCACCCTCATTTGCATTTTTTTCATTAATTCCCTTGAAATTCTTGACCTTTTGTTTTTCCAGGTGAATTTTGTTGTTATTTTTTCTAGGTCAGTTAAATAATCTCTTGGGAGTTTGATTGGTATAGCACTAAATAGATAGATTAGTTTAGGTAGTATTGCCATCTTTATTATATTCGCTCGACCTATCCAAGAGCACTTGATGTTTTTCCAATTGCTTAGATCTGACTTTATTTGTGTGGAGAGTGTTTTGTAGTTTTGCTCATAGAGATCCTGACTTTCCCTTGGCAGATAGATTCCCAAATATTTTATACTATTGATAGTTATTTTGAATGGAATTTCTCTTTGTATCTCTTGCTGTTGCATTTTGTTGGTGATGTATAAAAATGCTGATGTGGATTTATTTTGCATCCTGCAACTTTGCTAAAGTTGTGGATTAATTCTAATAGTTTTTTAGTTGATTCTCTAGGGTTCTCTAAGTAGACCATCATATCATCTGCAAAGAGTGATAATTTGGTTTCCTCATGACCTACTCTAATTCCTTTAATCTCTTTTTCTTGTCTTATTGCCAAGGCTAGCATTTCTAATACAATATTGAATAGTAATGGTGATAGTGGGCAACCTTGTTTCACCCCTGATCTTATTGGGAATGGTTCCAGTTTATCACCATTACATATGATGCTAGCTGATGGTTTTAAATAGATGCTACCAACTATTTTAAGGAAAAGTCCATTAATTCCTATACTCTCTAATGTTTTTAATAGGAATGGATGTTGGATTTTATCAAATGCTTTTTCTGCATCTATTGAGATTATCATATGTTTTTTGTTAATTTGGTTATTAATATAGTCAATTATGTTAATAGTTTTCCTAATATTGAACCATCCCTGCATTCCTGGTATAAATCCTACTTGGTCATGGTGTATTATTCTGGGAATGATTTTCTGTAATCTCTTTGCTAATATTTTATTTGAGATTTTTGCATCAATATTCATTAAGGAGATTGGTCTATAATTTTCTTTCTCTGTTTTTGTTTTACCTGGTTTAGGTATCAGGGGATACAGATCTTTGGATCAAAGGGTATACCCAGTTTTATAGCAATGGCTTGTATTCTTATAAATTTGAGTCAATTCTCTATATAACTTAGAAATGAGACCTTTGTCAGAAATACTAGCTGTAAAAATTTGCTCCCCAGCTTTCTGCTTCCCTGCAGCAATGGCTGCATTGCTTTTGTTTATACAAACCCTTTTTAATTTAATGTAACCAGTTATCTATTTTGCATTTCATAATGGTCTCACAAAAAGTGATTGATTATTAAGGATTTTTAAAAGATAAGACATATAAGTGGGATGAAATATATAATTTCGAGAAAACTCCTTGCTTTAATCTTTGGATCTGACCAGTTTGAATCAGATTCAGGGTTCAGATTTGCCTAACTTAGATACTTAGTTAAGGCTCTCTTGCAGGACATAGAGAAATAGTCCAGGTTGTCAGCCATTCAGAGGCAGGTTCAAACAAACAATATAAGAAGACTTTTTCCCAGTTCTCACAAATGAAAAAAAGGTTTCTTCCAGGAAAAGAATTTGGACTAGACCCATAATTGAATAGTAAAAGAAATGGGCTTGCCAAATTGAGTACCAAGATGGAGCCTATGTAGTTCTCCTAATTCATACAATTAACTACTTGTTGCCCTAATCCCTCAGTTTTTCCCTTTTGATTGATGATAGACTGGAAAAACCACTCCTCATTTGAATCACTTATCTAAAAATTAAATTCATAAGGATTTTTGTGAATTCATAATCTGAATTACATGAATCAGTTATTTGGAATATAATAGACTAATTTTGAGAAGATATATATATATATATATATTACCAAGATAACCAAGAAAAACTTCAATATAAAGACAAACTCTGTGAGATAAAATGCCAAATCAAATCAATAATGATCATCAATCTTAACAAAGTTTATCAAGTCTCCTTGAATCCTAATATGGCAGTCCCAATGTCCATTTTCTGAATCCAGGAATTATCTTCTCTTGGTCATTCTGGAAGAGGTTTCCTTCTCAATGCAGTTCTGAAGGAGACTCTGCTTCTCTGATTCTAAATCACAGGGAGAAGGTTCCTAGATAATGCTGTTAAAATTTGCCAGTAACAAAACTTCATACAATTCAGTATAGACTCTTAAATTTTTTTCTCCAATTTTTGAAACTTCAGAGAATTTCAGTTTTTATATACCACTTGCTGTTTTTTTGTTTACTTCAATTCTGTATCTAATATAAGAATCTTTAAAAAAATTCAGGAATCTGACTTGTAAAATCAATTGTTTTACATTTCAAGATTATCAAAGAGACAATATGAAAGTGGGAAAATAGAGTTTTTTGAGGGAATTACTTTTTCTCTTGTACCTGCCTTGTGGTAGAACCTTCTGACCTTCTATGAGTAAGTTCACCATAGTTGGCTGACTATATAGCCACACTGCACCTTGACCTCAGCATAGTGATATCACTATGGTCCTCTTCAGGGCATCCCTGAGAAAAACTTCCATCCCCAAGTACACTTCAGCCCATGGACAGATAAACAGAAATTTAAATTTATTCAGTTTCAAGTTCCTGTGGTGCTGTGGGTTAGAGAGGAGTTGGGTACATTTAGAGGGGTCCCATCCATGAGCATTCTATCATCTTAATAAATAGATTAGTAAATAAAAAAATGTCGAGTCCCCAAAGTGGTCCCCAAAGGTCTATAGACTGGTAACCTCCTTCTTCTGTGGGGAATCTAGATGTAGTGAGAGCAGCTGACAGAGCTGGCTTTCTTCCAGCCAACCAGCCCTATAGCCAAATCCAGATCCAGGAGCAGTAAACCCATCTCTGAGCTTGGGTAGTGGAAGGTCCTGGACTCTGTATCAGAGGACATAAAGTATCCTTGACCACTGCTTCTGGACTCATTCCATGGTGATAAAAAGCCTTTGTGTTTGAGGCTGAGCCAGAACCAGCCATGAACACAGAGTCTTTGTGAGTTGATCTCTTGCTTTCTTTCCTACCTGTTGGGAAATAATACTGGAATTTATTGTATATCAGAGGAGGAGAGCAGAGATCAGAGGCTCAGAGAAAGGATGTCAGAGACCAAGGTCCTACTTCCTCATGTTACAGAGGAGGAAACTGAGGCAGGGAAGTGATTTGGGCCCTTAGGAACATAGGTGTAAAGAACTGGAAGGACTTGGGATATCAAGATCTTCATTTTGTCCTTGAGGAAACTGAAGCCCAGGGGCTTCTCCAAGGTCATCTAGGCAGGGAGTGTCAGAAATCAAATTTAAACCCAATATCTCTGACTCCAGAGCCAGGGAATGTTTTCCCACTCTCCTCCCATCATGTTTGCAGATCTCTCTGAGCTTCCTTGGCTGATCCTCAAAGGGACACAGGGTTTCACTGGTTTGAATTCAGCAGCTTTCCATCAGGTGGGGCCTGCCCAGAGAGTGTGGTCCCTAATACACAGAAGTTGCCCCTCTGGGTAATCCCTTCCACATTATTAATCAGAGGTTGTGGAGACTTTTTAAGAGCTTGTCACCTTTGTTTGGGTTATGGACTGGATCTTAACAAGCTGCCAAACCCAGAGACCCCTTCTCACAATAATGTATTGTTGTGCTTTCATTTTGTGAAAATTTTATTTAAATTTTTTTAACATTCATTTTTTAAAATTTCCAAGTGCCAAATTTTCTCCTTTCTGACCCTTCCCTTACTCATTCAAAAGGTAAGCAGTGTTGTACAAAGTAGAATATTTTTTCACCTTTGTTTGTGTTATGATCTGAACTCCTGACAGTCTGGGCAAGTCCAAATACCCCTTCTCACAATAAAGTGTTGGTGTTTGATGTTATTTTCATTTTCTGAATGTTTTATTTTTTAAATTTATTATTATTTTTTATTAAAGCTTTTTATTTTCAAAATATATGCACGGACAATTTTTCAACATTGACCCCTGCATAAGCCTTGTGTTCCAAATTTTCTCCTCCTTTTCCCCACTCCCTCCCCTGGACAGCAAGCAATCCGATATGTTATACATAACATTCTTCTTAAAAGATTGAATAAGTTGGGGCAGCTGGGTGGCGCAGTGGTTAGAGCACCAGCCCTGAAGTCAGGAGGACCTGAGTTCAAATCTGGTCTCAGACACTTCCCAGCTGTATGACCCTGGGCAAGTCACTTCCCCCGAATTGCCTCAGCAAAAAGAAAAAAAAAATTGAATAAGTTGTTTCCTTCCCTTTGACCTTTCCCTTACTCTTTTAAAAGGCAAGTAATACAGTAGAATAAAATTTTAAAATATATACAAATGCATAGTAATGCCTGGAAAACAAAAGTTAGTTACATTACAGATTGCCTTTTTTCCCCTTTGAAAATGACCCATGGATATCAGGTGGAATACCCTTCTCTTAGACAGTCACCATAGGGTCATTGAGATGAAGGAGATTGTCCAGGGTCACTCAGCCATCCAGACCAGAATAACACGGACATCTCAGTTGTTAACATCATCAGCACTTTTATTAGTGAGAGACAAGCATTGTCTGTAGCCTGCTTGATTGGAGGGCTCAATCAATGGTCACCTTTCTGACAGAAGCTTGAAAAAAGTTGATTTCAGATATGAAAAGATAATTGTATAAACTCAATTCAACATTTTTAGGCAGATTCACGACAAAATAATTCCCAACAAAGTCGATGGAAACCTGAATGGAAAGAAGGTAGAAAGAGGTGAATTCAGAGTCCTGGGTTTGGAAAAAGAGGGACTTGGTTTCAAATTACCCAAGACACTCATTACAAGACACAGTGTGATTTGGGGTAAATATTTTCTGTATACTGAACCTCAGTTTCCTCCTTCATAAAATGAGGGGGTGAGATCAGATGGCTCCTGAGGGTCCTTCCAGCTTGAAATCTAGAGTCTTGTTATGTGCCATGTTGTCTCTAATTCCATTGAGATCACAGCTTTTCACAATCCTCTCCCCTACCAACCCATCCAACTCAAGGGCTGCTGGGCTTCTCGGCACTGAGCTTTGTAAACCCACTGACCCCTCTCGCCTCTGGCTTTTTATCTTTTCCCTATCAGAGTTTGCTTCCAAGCTTCTTCTGTCAAATGGAAGGGGTAGAGAAGATCATCTTTTGGGTCCTCCTCAGGTGGAACATTCTGTGTTCTGATTCGGGGGTCTTACCTCCACCTTGCTCCCTGGTACAAAGGGGAAGTCGGTGGTCTTCTTTTCTTCTCTCCACATGCTTTCAGTCATGTAGTTGTAGTGGATTACATTGGTCTCCCCTCCATAGTTAAATCATGGGTTGATTTGTATACCAAGGTTGAAGCGGTCCTTGCCCAGGCTCAATTTAAATCTGGGAATTGAGAGTATATCTCCATCACTGGCATGCAGCACAGCATCTTGGGAAATCCCACTCAGAGAATTCCTGAAGTGATCTTCTACTACTTAGGGGTCGTGACAGTTTGGGTAAGTCCAGGTCGCCCCAAAGGGACTATCACCCACTTCTGACCCAAAGCACCAGGACTTTACTTCTATAGTGACCCTCCCAATCTGTCTAACAAGTTTGACTGCTTTCAGAGACGGAGAACTCACTACCTATATGAACTGTCCATTCTAGCTATTGGGGTCCCCAAGCCCACTGGAAGGGGTGTGTGTGTGTGTGTGTGTGTGTGTGTGTGTGTGTGTGTGTGTGCATGTGTGAGAGAGGGGGAAGGGCTTCTATGGTTTACATTTAGCAGCTTTCCAGCAGTTGGGCTTGCCCAGAGTCTGAGGTCCCAGACTAATACCCAGAGGTTCCTCTGAGCTTACTACTCTGGAAAATTGCTTTTCCATTGGTAATCAGGGATTGTGGAGGCTCCTAAATGATTGTCACCATTGTGTGACAGCTTAGGTTCCTGAGAGTTTGGGCAAGCCCACGGACCCATTCTCACAATAATGTCTTCTTGTGTTTTCATCTTGTGAAAATTTTATTGAAATTTTTAGTTCCAAGTTCCCAAATTTTCTCCCTCCCTCTGACCCTTCTTTCCCTTACCTATTTAAAAGGCAAGTAATATTATATCAAGTACAATAATTTTTAATAGATTAAAATTTCAGAGCAATATTAGAAAAAATATTAGGAAGATTCCCCTTTTTTCCCTCTCTACAAATTAACCATGGATCCCAGTGGAGAACCATTTTCTTAGACAGTCACAAAGGGCCATTGAACTGAAGGGGCTTGCCCAGGCTCACTTTGTCATCCTCCCCAACTCCATCTTCAGCCCTTTATCCCCCAGACCAGAAAACCACAGACAATCTCAGCTGTTATCATCATTTTTATTAGTAACCAGAGAGTCACAAGAGACAAGAATGGTCTGTAGCCGACTTGATTGAAGAGCTCAATCAAAACTCACTTTTCTAACATTGAAGTCGCCAGTAATTTGCAAGAAGGTGATCTCAGGTAAATTAAGGCGATTGGGTACATATATTCTGACACCTTTAGGTAGAATTGCAGTTACCCCAAACCCATCAAAGGTCACGGGAATCTGAATGGGGAGAGGTAGGAAAGAAATGAACCCAAAGCCCTGAGCTTAAAGACAGAGGGACAGGGATGTAAATTGCAACTCAAAGCACTCACTCCAAGACCCAGTGTGACTTTTGGATAAATAAATTTCTTTATTGTGAGCCTCAGTTTCCCCTTTCTATAAAATGGTGTGTGGGGGGAATTAGATGGCTCCTGAGCTTCCTTTCAGTTCGAAATCTGGGGTCCTATTATGTGTCATGGGACAACCCAGAGTCTTCTCTAATTCTATTGGGACCACACAATCCTTCACAATCCTTTCTCCTCCCAACCCACTCAACTCAATGGTTGCTGGGCTTCCTGGCATCAGCCTTTGGAACCCTTTGACCCTTCTCTCACCTAGCTTTTCATCTTTTCCCCATCAGTTTGCTTCCAGGCCTTTTCTGTCAAATGCAAGGGGTGGAAAAGATGATTTTTGGGGTCCCCTTGAAGTGCAACATTCCATGTTCTGATACTGGGGTCTTACCTCCACTTTGCTCCCTGGCACAAAGGGGAAGTTGTAGGTCTTCTCATCATTTCCCCAAAAGCCTTGGACCAAGTAGTTGTAGTGGATAACGTTGGTCTCCCCTCCATGGTTGAAACGTGGGTTGATTCTCAAAATAAGGTTAGCATAGTCCTTACCCAGGCTCAGTTTAAATCTGGTAAATGAGTATACATCTCCATCACTGACATGTAGCACAGCACCTTGGGAAATTCCACTCAAGAGAATCCCGGTGGTGGAAGACCCTCCAAGGAACTATCACCTAGTCTTGACTCAAAGCACCAGGACTTCACTTCTATAGTGACTCTCCCATTCCATCCAACAAGCAAACACCTTACTGTTTTACCACTTTCAGAGATGGAGAACTCACTACCTATCTGAACTGTCCATTCTAGCTATTGGATATCTCCTGTTGGGAAGTTTTGCTTGACGTTGAATCCCAGCTGTGCCATCTAGGGACAAGTCAAAGCCAGGTTGGTGCTTCTAATCAAGGGTGAAGTGGAAGCAAGTGGCTCATGTATTCAGCTTTCATCCCTGATTAAATGTAGTGTCCCATCTCCCACTTACTGCTTGGCGTCAGGCGGTATTTCTCCTTCTATTTTTACGGTCCCTCCAGCTTGTAATGTGAAGTTATAGGCAACCATTTTCTGAAGCGATCAAGGAGAGTAAAGGTTAGAACTGGCTGGAGCCTGAGGGGACCCAGGGCACCAACTGGGAAGGAGCCACATTTCAGGAAGGTTCTAGGAAAGCAGCTGCTCCTCCAGGCTAGTTTGCATGGGGAAGAATAGGGAATCAAGGGTGACTTTGGCAGAAACTTGAAGGGAAAGGGACTTAGCTTTTCCAATGCTTCTTTTTGGAGAAGCTTAAGGGGACCAGAGCTGCACAGATGTTTTCAATGGACAGAGAATGATTGGGGATCAGGGTGAGGGGAGTCTTCTGAGTTGGTTTCCTGGACAACAGGCAAGAAGATGATTTGTGAGGTTAATGAGATTCTATGTTTAAAGGGGAGGGGGAGGTTAGACTCTGGAAGGACCTAATGAGTCCCTTGCCCCTCTGCCCCAGCCAATCTACAATCTTAAGCCTTTCTTATGAATTCTCTTCAGCCAGTATCCTTTTTGTACCATCAGGGTAGGCTGGCGTTAACTCTGTAAGACAGTCATTTACTGCAGAAAGTCTGATCCTCTGCCAGAAGATTGATTTCTACCTGTCTCACTCATTTTCTTTCTCTCTTTACTCCAGGAAGGGGATCCTCCTACATCCTACTTACCAAACCCCACTCAGGTGTTTTCCCTGAGACTCAGGGGACACCTTATCTCTAATCCATGTCAACTCCCACTTTCCCCTTCTTCCCCTTTCCCCAGGATCTGTCTGGATTTAGCAGCTTGTGAAAGACCTTGGGATCAGTGGCCATGGACAGCCCACAGATGCAGGGTGAGGCTGGGAATAGAAGGGGCAGCTTTTTCAAGGGTCAGTAAGATCAGGAAGGGGGGATAGAGAAAGAGAGAGAAAGGAACCCTTAGTCAAACAGACAGGAAGGGTAGAACATCCCAACTTGTTCCAGAACACTCTCTTCTCATATCTCCCAGCTTCTTCCCAAGCCCCAACTCCAGAAGAACTCCCACTCTTGGACCCTCAGCCCATACCCTGTATGTACAAAGACACTCTCAGTGTATATACCCTGGCACATTCACCTTGGCCATGATGAAGGATGAGAAGTACTCCTGTGATTTTTGTGGCTGGGCTCAGTCCCTGAAAGATAAGGTCCAAGTCCACTGCAGAGATGGTGAGTCAAGGAAGAATTGGCCCCTTCAAATATGTGGTCCAGTTCAGGGCTTCAGCTGAGCCCTCCCCCTAGTATGCCCTGTCACACCCTCACCCCACCTCCAATTCCTCAGCCCTATTGAGGGCTGTGTGAGTCCACACAGAGCACAAAAGGTCTTATCTCAGGGGCTGGGATGGCAGAATTTCCTTAGTAGGCAGCTAACCCACACGGAGATAACCCTTTGGTTGTCCATCTGAAGGCAGAAATCCTGATCAGACAACATTATAATTCTGAGGGACCAAAGAAACCATCTGGCTTCTTAACCACTGGGGAAAGTGAGACCCGGGGGTCACTTGGGTAGTGAGGAGCTGGGCCAGGCGTTGTACCAGGGCCTCTGACCCCATGGCCAGTACTCTTTCCACCATATCACATGGTTAAACAATGCAAGTTTTACAAAAAGGGAAACCCATATGCCACGATGAGAGTAATTTACCCAGGTTATTATTGAGTTTGAGGAGGCTTGTTGAAGAATGAGGTGGGTGGGAGGAGGGCAGATTGGGATGAGGGATCAGGGAGTCTTAGGACAGATCCCCAGGGATCTGTGGCTGTCTCCAGCCATACATAAGTTCCTTAAATGCCCCCCCCCCATGCTGGTAAATATAAGGATAGAAAGTCTGAAAATGTGCCTGAAGCTGAGGCTGTGGTCTTTGACCTATTGTCAGAAATCACTCTCTTCCTTGTTTGTATCATGAGGTTGAAGGAAGGCAAACTGAGGCTCCTCAGAAAGCCCTGATCAAGAAAAGAAGTGGTAAGTAACCCAATGAGGTCCCTGAGCGCTGCCAGAAAATGGCAGCCCTACAGGGCAGGAATTAGCCTGGTCCTAATCAGTGTCAGAGTTAGACCAGGAGGAATCTGGGAAAGGTGGAAATGGACCAGTCCATTCAATTCAACAACAGGATCTGGGCAGAAGATGAAGCAATTGATTGCAAAGGGAATGAGAATTCTCTATATACACCATGTCTTCACAAATCGGTTCCCTCTCCCTACTCTCTTGCAGAATCATCAAATCTGCACTCGGAGGGGATCTCATACATCTACTCACATAAAATATACCTTTGAAAACCTTCTCTCCAAGATGTCATTTAGGTTTTCCTTGAATACTTTCAACAATGGGAAACTCCTGGTGATCACTTTCAGAGAGAGCTCCCAGCAGTGAGTAGGGCAGAAAAGATGCAGCTCCCCTTCTCCCAAGGCTCCCACCCACTCCATGAGCCTCATATCCTGAGTGTGATTCCAGCCCCTTCACCTCCCCCTCAGTCCTGCCATCTCCATACTTCCTCACCCCTTGAACTGCCAGCTATGTGACTCATGGGCAAATCATATCTCCACTCTGAATCTCAGTTTCCTTCTCTATAAAAAGGAGATTAAAAATCTGTGCACTATCCTTCTTTCTAGTTGTTATGGGTGAATGCTCAAATGACTGAAGACACAAAGGTTCAGTTTTTCAAGACTACAGATATATTAAACAATGTCTGGCAATTACCCAACAAATCTGGACTGAGCTGATTAAGGCTGCACCCTAAATACAAGAAGAGACAGATTTTTAAACATGAAAACTTATTGATCAAATAGAGTCGATTAAGTAAAAACAATCAATACATTAGGGTATTAGGTAATACATGATTTCTAATTGGAGGAAAGATTAGGAACTGTCCAGGTTGGGAAGGGTTGTCAACAGATGCAATTTCCTGAATTCGCTAAAAGAGGTGTAGTACTCCCCCCAAGTGTCTTTAAACAATTCTTTTTTATTTTTATTAAAGTTTTTTATTTACAAAACATATGCATGGGTACTTTTTCAATATTGATAGGAGTTCTATTCCAAAGATTATACATTATACCTCAATGGGTAACTAGCTAGGTATCTAGGTCACCCTTCCCTTGCCTTCCCCATTGTCCTGTCCTTCTCCTCATCCTTTCAGAACTCTGCTCATTTCATTAAATAGGGATGGAAATTTTACCCAGGAAAGTTTTCAGAAAGAGCTTTTCCTATTCTCTAGAGCCAAGTCTTAATTCTAAACAGGATCCAGCCATGTCCAAGAACAAGAGGGTTGGTAAGGGAGGGGAAGGTTCAGAAAGAATAGGGAATCAAGGGTGACCTTGGCAGAAAAACTAAGGCTTAGTAACTTAGCTTCTCCTGCTCCACAGCCCTTTGGAAGAAGCATAAGGGAACTAGGGCAGCATGTATATGTAATCCCTTCTTGTTCTAAATCATTGGAGAAGTAATTGGGAAAGGATGAGGGGACTCTTATGAGCTGGTTTCCTAGACAATATACAAGATATATATTGGTGAGATTAATTTGGTCTTATTTTTAAATGGGCCAGGGCTGAAATTAGCCCCTTCTCCCATCTCCAGCCTCTTTTCTTCCCAAGGGAGTGTTTTCAGCCTGGGATCCTTTCCCATAAGGCTGAGTTGGAGTTAATTCAGTAAGACAATCATTTATTTCAGAAAGTTTTGTGCCAATTTCATGATGTCAAGATTGCCTGGGTTCTTATGAATGGATAATGCTCCTGTGCTTTCCCAGTCACCAGTGGAGTGAAACAAGACCATGTGCTTGTTCCCATGTTTCTTAGCAAGATGTTTTCAGCCATGCTGTCAAACTCCTTCAGTGAGGATGAAAATGGCTTTAAGATTGGCTACCCTAGTCATGGTAAATTCTTCATTTTGAAAAGGTTGCAAGCTAAGACTAAAGTAGAGAGAATATTGGTGCATTTTCTTTTGGTTTGGAAATGATTGTGTACTCAATGTGGCAAAGTATGGAGAGATGCTCTTTTGCTTGTGCTTATTTGGCCTAACAATTAACACCAAAAGAACACAAGTGCTGAATCAGCTAGCACCATAGCATTGCTATGTGGAAACCATCGGAGCATTTTGGAACTCTGTGGATAAGTTCACTTATTTTGGCAGTTTACTTTTGAAGGATTTGCACATTGATAAAAAGGCTGATGGATGAATTGCCAGAACTGGCTCCGTGTTTGGGAATCTCTGAAGGAAAGTGTGAGAGAGAAGAGGTATTCGACTGACTGAGGTCTGCAGAGCTGTTGTGCTTACCTCATTGTTGTATGTCCACGAAACCTGGACAGTATACCAATGCCATGCCAGGAAACTGAATCGCTTCCACTTGAATTGTCTTAGGAAGATTCTGAAGATCAATTGGCAGGGAAGATACCTGATACTGAGATGATTTCTTGAACTAAATTGCCAAAAATTCAAACTCTACTAAAGTTTACTTTACAAACTTTACTAAAGTAAAGAGGGCAGCTCTGATGTTTAAATGAGAATTATTGTTGGTTTCATTCTTTCTTTATTGTAAATGTCTAAGGCAGGATCTGAGCTTAAATTTTTTCAATTCAACATGTTCGGGGAAAGTCTCCTCTAGGGTATATCATCTTTCACCAAAGTGGACAGAATCTTGGCTCTGGACAGAAAAAGACATGGGTCCAGATCTTGTGTTTGATACCTAACTGTTGATGAATCAGCAAATTAATGAGGCTCTCTGGGTTTCAGTGTTCTTGTTGAGAAAAGTGCTTAACCAATCTTCCTAGGTCAGTTATGAGCATCCAATATGATGGTTATGGGCAGTCTTTAACAAATCCTAAAACTGTGTAGAAAGAACTGGGCAGTGTTATTATATGTGGGGAAAAAATCTGAGGATCTGAATGGACCTCAAGCCTAGTATGAATGAACAGAATGACAGGAAAGCCCCCCTTCCAAAAGCTTCTGCAGGTCTCCCTCATTTGGATGGATCCTTTGGATGCTATCCCTCCCTTGGAAAAGGGATAGCATTCAGGGACTAGAGGGGCAATAGTCCCACTGTACTCTGCCCTGGTCAGGCCATACCTAGAGAGCTGTGGTCCATTCTCCAGCTCTCTTTAGAAAGAACAACAGGGAATTTGTTTAGCATCAAAAATGAAGGTGACAAGGGATAAGGGGACAGACTACCCTGCCCTAATTATGCCAATTGTAGGGTGGCATACTCTCCAAGAAAATATTGAGATACCAAAGTAATAGGGGCTCATTCCAACTTAATTATTAATAGATTTCATTAGGGTGAATTAGATTGATTGGGTTATTTAAGGAAATTTATTCACAAGACACCAGTCTTCCTGGGTGGCAATAAGACAAAATAATATCATGGATTCCCTCTCCATTCCCAGGTCAGATCAGGTAATATAGAAACAGAATAAAGAAGGCAGAGTTTCAGGATGGCCCAAGGTCATGTGCAAGTTTTTCCATGGGATAGTTGGAGTTCCTTTTGCTGTTTACATTTAGTCAAGATAGTTTACATTCTCTGTAAGACTTGAGGTCAAGTTCATAGGCTCTGGCTTACCTCATATACACTTTATCCCTAGTGACAGACTCATACAATCTTTCAGATAATATCTTCCACAAAATTTCCTAAGGAGTGTGTAAGTGATTTCATCAATATGGAGGAAGCAGAGGAATCTACCTTTGAGTTACATTGGAGGAGCAATCCATAACAGCAATCCAAGCAAAGACAGGGAAGGAAACAACATAACCAATCAGGGAATGGCCACAATCGTTCCAATTTTCTCTCATCTCATCTCTAAGGAGGCAAAGAAAAATTCAATGGCATTTGGTGATTAGTGGAAGAACTGGATTACTGAATTTAACTCAGTACAGGCCAGCTGAATTTCTGAACTAAGTTCAGAGACACAGAAACATAAATTGGGCAAATTTACAACATATTGTACTATATGGTACAGAAGCAGTTACAAAATAGGATCAGAATCATTGATTTTCTCAATTCCCCCATTTTTCTCAGTGGGTGACTTGTCATAATTTTCCCTGACAAGTTGATATGGCAAAAACAGGCTTGAGCATTCACTGTACACAGCATAGTAAGAATGTCTAAAACCAGGGACTAATTTTAGGGTAAGATAAATGAAAGAAATTACTATACAGACACATTGAAACAAAAAGCCAAAGTAGTATAATAATGGTCATTCACTCCCTCCCAACATATTTTGAATCAACACACTTCCCCAATTGATAAATGGTCAAAGGATATAAAGAGACAGTTTTCAGATGAAGAATTTAAATCCAGATACAAAAAGAAATTCCATTCAAAATAACTGTTGATAGTATAAAATATTTGGGAATCTATCTGCCAAGGGAAAGTCGGGAACTATATGAACTAAACTACAAAACACTTTCCACACAAATAAAATCAGACCTAGTCAATTGGAAAAGCATAAAATGCTCATGGGTAGGCCGAGTGAATATAATAAAAATGACAATACTACCCAAAGTAATTTACTTATTTAGTGCCATACCAATCAAATTCCCAAGACATTATTTTACAGATCTAGAAAAAATAGTAGCAAAATTCATTTGGAAGAACCAAAGGTCAAGAGTTTCAAGAGAATTAATGAAAAAAAAAAGGCTGATCATGGTGGACTTGCTGTACCAGATCTAAAACTATATTATAAAGCAGCGGTCATCAAAACCATTTGGTACTGGCTAAGAAATAGAGTAGTCGATCAGTGGCATAGGATAGAATCACTGGACAAACTAGGCAATAACTATAGCAATACAGTCTTTGATAAACCCAAAGACCCTATCTTCTGGGATAAGTACTCACTATTTGACAAAAACTGCTGGGAAAATTGGAAACTAGTGTGGAAGAAATTAGGGCTTGACCCACATCTAACACCACATACCAAGATAAGATCTAAATGGGTTCATGATCTGGATATAAAGAGTGATATGATAAGTAAATTAGAGGAACGTAATATAGTTTACCTCTCAGACCTATGGAGATGGAATAAATTTATGTTCAGAGAAGAACTGGAACTCTTAATTGAACACCAGATAGATAACTTTGACTATATTAAGTTAAAAAGTTTTTGTATAAACAAAACCAATGCAGACAAGATTAGGAGGGAAGCAATAAATTGGGAAATCATCTTTACATTTAAGGGTTCCGATAAAGGTCTCATCTCTAAAATATATAGAGAATTGTCTCATATTTATAAAAATTCAAGCCATTCTCCAATCGATAAATGGTCAAAGGATATGAACAGACAATTTTCAGAGGATGAAATTAAAACTATTTATAGTCATATGAAAAGGTGCTCCAAATCACTATTGATCAGAGAAATGCAAATCAAGACAACCCTGAGGTACCACTTCACACCTGTCAGATTGGCTAAAATGACAGGAAAAGTTAATGATGAATGTTGGAGGGGTTGTGGGAGGGCTGGGACACTGATGCATTGTTGGTGGAGCTGTGAACGGATACAGCCATTCTGGAGAACAATTTGGAGCTATGCTCAAAAAGTTATCAAACTGTGCATACCCTTTGACCCAGCAGCATTTCTATTGGGCTTATATCCCAAAGAAATCATAAAGGAAGGAAAGGGCCGCACATGTGCAAGAATGTTTGTGGCAGCCCTTTTTGTAGTGGCTAGAAACTGGAAGCTGAATGGATGCCCATCAATTGGAGAGTGGCTGAATAAATTATGGTATATGAATACTATGGAATATTATTGTTCTGTAAGAAACAACCAGCAGGATGATTTCAGAGAGGCCTGGAGAGACTTGCATGAACTGATGCTGAGTGAAATGAGCAGAACCAGGAGATCATTATACACGGCAACAACAATACTATATGACGATCAATTCTGATGGACATGGCTCTCTTCAACAATGAAATGTTTCAAACCACCTCCAATTGTTCAGTGAAGAAAGCCATATACACCCAGAGAGAGGGATATGAAATGTGGACCACAACATAACATTTTCATGCTCTCGATTGATGCTTGCTTACATTGTGTTTCCTTTATCTGATATTTCTTTCTTGTAGATACGATTTTTCTTGCACATTAATGGTAAGTGTGGAAATATGTATACATATATTCGATTTGTCAAGTATTTTAACATAATTAACATGTAGTGGATATCCTGCCATCTAGGGGAGGGGTGGGGAGTAGGGGGGAAAATTTGTAACAGAAAGCTTTGTAAGGGTTAATGTTGAAAAATTACCCATACATATATTTTGAAAAAAAAATTAAATAAAATTAAATAAATAAAAAAATAAAAAAGAATTTAAATCCATCTTTAGTCTTATGGGAAAAAGTTCTCTAAATCACTATTGATTAGAAAGATGCAAATTTAAAAAAACTCTGGGTTGTTATCTCACCTATCAGATTGGCTAATATGACAGAAAAGGAAAATTACAAATGTTAGAGTTGATATGGGAAAACTGGAACACTAATGCATTGTTGGTGAAGTTGTGAACTCATCCAACTATTCTGGAGAGTAATTTAAAATTTGCCCAATGGGCTATAAAACCATGCATATCCTTTGAACCAGTTAAACTACTGCTAGGTCTGCATCCCAAAGAAAGTATAAAAAATGGAAAAAGACCCATATGTACAAAATGTTTATAGCAGCTCTATTTGTGGTGGCAAAGAATTGGAAATTGAGAGGATGCCCATCAATAGGGGAATTTTTGAACAAATTGTAGTATATGAATGTAGTGGAATACTATTGTTCTGTAAGAAATGAGGAGGTGCAAGCAAAGTGAAACTTTGTACTGTGTACAAAGTAATAACAATATTGTGAGGTGATAAGCTGTGAATGACTTTGCTATTCTCAGTAATGCAATGATCTAGGATTACATGATGAAAAATACTATATATACCTAGAGAAAGAACTGATTGATGTGAATACATATTGAAGCATACCTTTTTAAACTTTGTTTTTCTTTTTTTCTTCTTTTTTTTGTGTGTGGGAATCCAGGTTTTCTTTTGCATCATGACTTTTATGGAAAAATACTATATGTACCTAGAGAAAGAACTGATTATATGTGAATAGATTGAAGCATACTTTTTTAAAACTTTTTCTTTTTTTTCTTCTTTTTTTGTGTGTGGGAGTCCAGGTTTTCTTTTGCATCATGACTTTTTGCATAACTTCACATGTGTTTTCTCAATGGGGGTAGGGATGGGGAGGAAGGGGGAAAATCTGGAATTCAAAATGTTAAAACATATGTAAAATTGCTTTATATGTAACTGGGAAAATTAAAATATTAAAACATGAAGAAAAAAATAAATGATGGGCAGGCAGATTTCAGAAAAACCTGGAAAGACTTTTTTTTTTTTTTTGCTGGGTGAAATGAGCAGAACCAGGAGAACATACTCAGTAACAACAACATTGTACAATGATCAGCTGGGATAGATTTTAGTTTAAATCATGTAGTAATGAAAAAAAAGAATAAGGATCCTTAGTCAATGGACTTCAGGTAAAACTCACAATTTGTCGATCAATCATGTAGTAATGATTCCACATTATAGTCTCAGGAATAACCAGGTGGGAAACATTCCTGGTCAATGTGGAGAATCTGAGCTGAAAGGATTGCTTTGACTTTCTCCCAGATACAGATCTTCACCTATATTCAGATCGAGAGTCAGGAGTGCTGGTTTCAAATTCTGTCTCTGCCCTTTACTTTCTGCAAAGATCCTATCCAGGGCAGCAATGTTTTCTGTAATATATATGAGAACCTATTGCTTGATCATCTTAAATGATTCAGGAAGACATTCTCTTCTAATAGATTATAACATTTCTGTTGAATGGTGGATTTCTGACTTAAAGATCCATCAGACAATTATACCTGAATTCAAAACTCAAGACAATATTGGCTATAGTGACAAGGGCTTTGACCTTAAATGATAAGTTTCACTAATCACAACTTTGTGCTAGATACAATTATTTTTACTCTCATGGAGGTACAATAAGCAACAAAAGTTTACCAGGCAAAGACCTGGAAATTGAGGGGATGGTCATCAATTAGGCAATGGCTGAACAAGTTGTGGTATATGACTGTTCTATAAGAAATAATGAGCAGGGGGCAGCTAGGTGGTGCAGTGGTTAGAGCACCAGCCCTGAAGTCAGGAGGACCTGAGTTCAAATCTGGTCTCAGACACTTCCTAGCTGTGTGACCCTGGGCAAGTCACTTAACCCCAATTGCCTCAGCAAAAAGCAAAAAAAAAAAAAAAAAGAAATAATGAGTAGGATGCTCTCAGAAAAACCTGAGGTGTCTTACATGAATTGATGCTGTAGACATCTTGAGTCAAAGGAGAGTTATCAGGAGCCACCATCAGCTACAGCTGCCTTATCTCCCTCTTCAATCATAAAGGCCTGTCTCTTTTGTCTTTTTTGTGTTTTTCTTTTGCAGATTTAAACAAAGAAGTGTAGGGGGAACAAAATGGACCTTGTTATCATCTCATGAGTTTAAAAAGGAGACAAGAGCCATCTGAGGTCTTATCATTAAGCATCGTTAGTGGTGAGGACCCAAGAGTCACCTGTTTGACTCAGTTCAGTGGAGCAAGGGGGCAACCAGCCTGGTGATAGTGAGAGCAATACATCTGATGAGGGCTCAAACCTTCAACCTTTATATCTCTACCTCTAGAATCGTGAAGGGAAAGTTACCACATGGACCTAATCTATTGCTCTGAGAGTGGAAAGAGGGAGCCCCAAATCTGGGCTGCACTTGTATTTTTAAGGGTTGTCATGTAGAAAAGGAATTAGCTTCAATTGCTCATGGTGTCAGAAGGAAAGCCAAGAGGTGGGACACACAAGGAGACTGGATCTGCCACAAAATAAGGACACAGTTGTTCAAAGTCAAAGCTGCCTGATGGAGGAGCATCATTAAGGATGATTAAGCAATGGCTTCTCATATATATTACAGAGAACATTGCTGCCCTGGATAGGATCTCTGCAGAAAGTAAAGGGCAAAGCCAGAATTTGAAACCAGCACTCCTGACTCTCGATCAGAAGAGCTTCCCTTGCTCTAGTGTTTCTATATCACTTTCCTCAGAATCACCTTAATTTGATAGGGAGCCAGAAAATACTATTTCCTCCATTGGATGGATGAGGAAATTGAAGCTCAGAAAGGTTGAATGACTGACCACACAACTACAATGTTTGGGAGGTGGGATTCATAACCAGGTCTTCTGATTCATAGTGGACAGGCTGCAGGGCTTGGAATCAGGAAGGTCTGGGTTCAAATCCCATTCCTGGCATTTGCTGGTTGGGGGAATCACTCCTCCTGGAAACATAGTTTCCTCAGTGGTCAAATGAGGGGATTTAGAATGGGACTTGTAAGTTCCCTTCCAGTCCTAAATCTAGGGTCCAGTATTTTAAAGGATCAAAATATGTGAAGGGCGTGAGACTAAGAGTTTAGGGAGGGGACACATGAATATATAAGACATGGAATTTATTATACTTCAGCAGTGAGAGGAGAGATCATATGCTCAAAGAAGGGACCTCAGAGGCCAGAGTCCAATTACCATAGGAGGAAACAGGCAAGGGAATGACTTGGACCCATGGGATCATAGGTATAGAGAATTGAAAGGGCCTTGGAGGCCACGATCTTCATTTTATTCCTGAAACAGGCCCAGGGAATTCTCCAAGGTCATCCAGGCAGTGAGTGTCAGAGACCAAAGTCAAATTCAATTCCTGTGACTCCAGAGTCAGGGAATGTCTTCCCACTTTCCTCCCATCTTGTCTGAAGATCTCTCTGAGTCTCCTTTGCTAACCCTCAAAGGGACACAGGGCTTTTCTGGTTTGGATCTCGAAGGTGGGCTTGCCTAGAGTCTGTGGTCTAGTTCCTCCCTTCCCTAATACACAGAGGTTCCCCTGAGGTTACTACTCTGAGAAATCCCCCTTTGCCAATCAGGTAGTGTGGATGTTCCTAGGTGATTGTCATCTTTGTTTGTATTATAGCCTGGGCTCCTGACAGTCTGGATGAGCCCAGGGACCCCTTCTTACAATAATGTGGTGGTATTATTCTTGTTATTCATTTTGTGAAAGTTTCATTTTTTTCATTTGTTTTTAAGATTCATTTTTAAACACTGAGTTCTAAATTCTCTCCCTCACTTTGACTCTTCCCCTAACTATTTGAAAGGCAAATAATATGGTATGAAGTAGAATAATGTTTTAAATATAAAGACAGAATAATACTAGGCAGACCAGAAGTTAGTGACAATAAAGATCAAATTTTTCCCCTCTGAAAATTAACCATGGATCCCAAGGGGGAGAACACCTGTCCTAGAGAGTTAGCAAAGGACATTCAAGTGAAGGGACTTGCCCAGGCTCTCTCAGCCATTTTTCCCAATTCCAAACCCAGCTCTATATCCCTTAGACCAGAATAACAATTTCAGCTCTTATTGTGATCAGCAATTTTATTAGGAAGAAGAGAGTCTCAAGAATCAGGAGTGGTCTGAATCTGGGCTTGATTGGAGGGCTTATTCGAAATCCACTCTTTTGACACTGAAATCACCATAAATTCCCATGAAGTCGATCTCTTCTAAGTTAAGGCGATTGGGGAAATTGTACTTAGAGCCATCAGGCAGCTTTACCAAAAACTCCTTCCCATTAAAGATAAAGGTAAACTGAATGGAGAGAAGACAGAAGGAGGTGAACATAGAACCCTGGGCTTGAGAAAGGAAGACCTCAAAACTCTTACTAGATGACACTGTATAATCTTGGGGCAATGATTTCTCCATTCTAAACCTCAGTTTCCTTCTCAGTAAAATGAAGGCTAAGACCAAATGGTCCCTGAGGTTTTCTCTAGTTCTAAATCCAGTTGTGTGTTCTAACACCCCAGAATCTCTTCTTATCCTGGAACACCCCAGAATCTCTTCTTATCCCATTGCCATCACTGCCCTTCCCAACTCCCTCCCATTTTCCCCAATCTCTCCTCAGTTCAAGGGATGCTGGGCTTCTTGCCTCTGACCTTTCCAAACCCACTGACCCCTTTCCTCTCTAGCATTTTGTCTTTTCCCCATCAGAATTCTCTTCCAGGCCTCTTCTGTCAAATGCAAGGGGGGAGGTTGAGAACATTTCTTGCACCCTTCCTGGACACTCCATGATATGATTCTGGGTTCTTACCAGTATTCTGTCCCCTGGCTTAAAGGAGAATTCGCTCTCCCTTTTTTCTTGGTCCCATCTACCTTGCTTGGAGGAATTGAAGACAATGACATTGTTTGGGTATGTAGGGCGGAAGCGTGGGTTGAAGTGTAGGCCAATGTTTTTTTCATCCTGGCCCAGGTTAATTCGAAATCTGGGATTGGGGAACACATGGCTATCATTGGCATGGGTCCTCTGAGCCTTGGAAATCCCCATTCAGAAATCCCTGAGCTAGAAGACCCCCAAAGAGACTCTCACCTTATCCTGACCTGAAGCACTAAGAATGCTCTTCTGTGATTCTCCTCCTCCTCCCACCCTGACATGGTATATATTGTATTTCCTTTCAGAGACAGGAAGCTCACTACTTGTTGAAATCATCCATTCCAGTTACTGAGAAGCTCCTGTTAGCAAAATTTTCCTAATACAGAGTCCTAGCTCTGCCATCTAATGCTAAGGGAAAACTAGCTTGGTTCGACTAATCAAGGATCAAATGCAATCAGGTGTTTAAAGGATTCAGCTCTCACTCATCATTAAAATTGATCTCATCTAAGTTTGGAAATATGTATACACATATATTCGATTTGCCAAATATTTTAACATAATTAACACGTAGTGGATATCCTGCCATCTAGGGGAGGGGTGGGGAGTTGGGGGGAAAATCTGTAACAGAAAGCTATGTAAGGGTTAATGTTGAAAAATTACCCATACATATGTTTTGCAAATAAAATAAAATTTAAAAAAATTAAAAAATAAAAAAAATTTATCTCATCTTTCCCATCTGTCACTTACATACTGGCATTCGGTATTATATCTCCCAGTACTTTTATACACACTCCAGGTTGGAGGTTCATATTGTGAAGAAAAATTTCCTGAAAAGATCAGATTCAGCAAAGTTAGAGGAGCTGAGGGGACCCATAGTTTCCATTTGGTGGCAGGCCACCCTCCAGAAAGGTTCTAGGAAAGGATACTCTCTCCAGACTAATTAGTGCTGAAGTGGGAAGCAGTCCCAGCTCAGTGACCTTGAGGAAGCCTCTCTCTGGGCCTCAGTTTTACTATATGTTAAATGAGGAACTAGCCTAAGAGATTGATCCAGTCCATTCCTCTTTTTACACATCAGGATACTGAGGCTCAAATTAGGAAGAACTGACATTTCCTAGATTACACAAGTGAGTAACAGAATCAGAAGTGGAACCTACATTTTCCCCTGGTCTTACACCCAGACCTTCTGTGTAACACAGGCTGCCCCAGTGCCATCTTTGGCTGGCACCATATGCATCTGGCACTTGGGTCATGATGAAACTCAATAGGGAAATTTCCTAATAGCTAGGACAGCTTCTTCCCACCTATTCTCCCAGAGCCATTTTCATCTAAGGAGGGAAGGAAATCCTTTCTAGAAAAATTTTCAGGAAGAGCATCTCTCATTCTCTAGAGTCAAGTCTTAGTCCCAATCTAGGTCAGGAG
Organism: Myrmecobius fasciatus; assembly: GCA_023553655.1. Classification (NCBI taxonomy): domain Eukaryota; kingdom Metazoa; phylum Chordata; class Mammalia; order Dasyuromorphia; family Myrmecobiidae; genus Myrmecobius; species Myrmecobius fasciatus. The sequence continues at coordinate 103,339 of JAJPUD010000666.1, forward strand.
CCAACCATGCCCAGGGGAAGGGGAGTTGTCAAGGGAAGGGGGGTTCAGAATGAATGGGGAATCAAGGATGATTTTGGGAGAACCATTAAGATTAAGAAACTTAGCTTTTCCTGACCCCCACACTTTGTGGAGTAGGGTAAGGACACTAGAGCAGCACAGATGTGGGGAGTCTTCCTGTTCTAAATTAGTGGAAAAATAATGGAGGGAGGGTGAGTGGGTGAGTAATTTTACAAGCTGGTTTCCTAGAGAAGAGATAAAAAATGTATTTGTGAAGTTAATCTGTTATTGGTTGTGAAGGGGACAGGAGGAGAATTTGGAAGGATCTGAGGAATCCCTTGCCCCTTGCCCCATCCAAACTGCCATCTTCAGCCTCCTCCTTTTCCAATGGAGCCTCCTCAGCCTGGAGTCTTTCTGTACTATAGACCTGACTGGTTGGAGTTAACTCTGTAAGACAGACATTCATTTCAGAAATGTTAATCCTCTGGCAAAGGATTCATCTCTCCCCAACCTCATCCTTTTCCCTTTCTTCTCAACTCAAGAAAGGAAATTTCCTCATATCCTATCTCCCCTCTGCCATGCAGATGTAGCCCCTTACAACCAAGGAAGACCCTAACTCTCATCCACGCCAAGTCCCACTTCCCCCAACTGCCCTTTCCCCAGGATCTTTCTAGACTCACCTGCTTGTCAAGACTTCGGACCAGCAGCCAGGGATAACAAAGAGTTTCAAGTTGGGGGTGATGGTGGTGGTGGTGGTATAGGAAGGGCTGGGAAGGTCAGGATGGGGCGATAGAGAAGGAGAAGAGATAGGTGCCCCCAGCCCATACAGAGAAGAAGGGCAAAGCATCCCCACCCGCTCCGGAACAGACCCCCTTCCGAATTTCCATGATTCTCTCCAAGCACCAACTCCAGAGGATCCCTCAGTCCTGGCCCCTAAGCCTATACCATGGGCAAGGATACCTGCAGCTTAGACCCTAGCGCACTTACTTGGGCCATATCGGAGGATGAGAAATGCTCCTGTGATTCTTCTGGTTGCTCTGGGTCCCAGCAGGGTAGCTTCAACTTTAAGCAAAGCTGGAAAACGTAACTCAGGGAGGTATGGGACCCTTCCGCCGAGTACTGAGCACTTGTCGCCCAAACAGAGCATAAAAAGGGAGAGGGAGTTTCTGAAGGGCGGGGCCGGGGGCACTTTTGAAGTCTTTCTAGGAGGGCCAGCCAATTAGGAAGGAGATTACTCTTTAGTCACACGTTCTCCGCATCAAGTCCTGTCCTTTACTAACCTTTCTCTCACAAACGGAACAGACCCCTAATCTCTTCTCTAGAGGATACAATTGGAGGACCCGGTAGAGAGATGGGGGCAGGCAAGGGAAACCTACTTTTAGAATGAACAAGAATCTGACATTGTCGGGGAGGGTTTGGGGGTCATATTCAGGAGGGAAGGCCCTCCTCTGAGAGTCACTCTCTTGGACTCCATCTGGAGAAGAAATCCTAAACAAATGATGGCACAGCATGGAGAGACCTAAGCAACTATCTAGTTTCTTATAGAAACTGAGGGTCTTGGGTCACTTGAGCTTTGAGAAACTTAACCAGGACCCTCTCTAACTCCAAGTACAGTGCTTTTCCCACTAGGTTCAAAGATAGGGTCCCAGGAAGCCTTGGCAGAAGGGAAGATATGTCTGTTCTGCTCCATTCACTGTTGGAAGCTCCCTCTGCCTGGTAATCATATTTTTAGTTTCCTCTACAGACCCTTTTACTGCCAATGAGAGGAAATGAAAGCAGAGGTACAGGGTCAGAGGAAAGAGGGTGATTCCTTTAACCAAAGGGGATGTTTGGCAGAGGGGACTGGGGGAGGGGCATGAGCTCCTTGAGTCAAAAGAAGGGATCTGATTTTCCTCTCTCCTATTTCACCCTTAGCTCTTGTTCCTCTCACAAAGGGGACCTGAAGGGCAGGATCTCTGATCCTGTGTTTCCTCATCTGCAAACTGGGATCCTAATAGAATTAAAATTAGGGCATTATAGTGGATAGAAATCCACTCCCTCAAAATCAGGAATTCCTGACTTAAATCCCACCTCCCGAGTCCCTTAACTTCTCAGTGCTTGAGATAGTTCCCTAAGATAATGGTTCTTAAACTGGGTTCACAGATCTTACTGGAGCCCACTTGGAGGAAAGATCATCCTCCCCCTCTGTATTTGATGGTAAGGCTCAGCTACCCAAGGCCAGCACTCCTGACTATTCCTTCTCCCATCATGGGCAGAAAAATAACTATTAATATCAGAGAGATTGAAGAAACAAACCCACACTCCCAGCAATCAGTAGGCAACACAGATGTGGGCTTCCACTGAAAAAGTAACATTTTATTAATTGGAATAATGTTTTGAAATATATAATAAAACACAGAAGAGTATTAGGAAAAGAACTTAGTGAAAATAAAGATTTTTCCCCATCTAAAATCTATTGAAGACTTCTAACAATAGAAAACGCACTCCTTATAGGTTCCCCTGGACAGCCATTATTGTTAGATTGAATGGACAGGTCCCTCTGCACTTTTTTCAAATTCTTCTTTGTTCTGCTTCTAGGGCTGAGCAGGACCAGGCTAAATTCTCTCCTTTAGGACAGCCCCTTTAGATTTGGAGGCAATGGTCAGGTACCCTAAGCTTAATATTCCTAAGTATTCCTTCTCTTACCATCTATTTCCAAAGCAAGAAAATCACTCATTAAACCTTGGAAAGGTTGGAGAAATTAAAACCATGATTAACAGGCAGAGGGAGCTCCCAACAGTGAATGGAGCAAAACAGACATAGCTCCCCTCCTCCCAAGCCCCTCACCAACCCTAAGTAACTCCCATCCTGAACCTGATTCCAGCCCCTTCATTTCCCCCACAGTCCTGGAATCATCCCAATCATTCATCATTCCCCTCCCCCACCCTGCTAGCTATGTGACCCACTAGCGTGTCATATGTACACTCTGAATCTCAGTTTCCTTCTCTATTAAAAAAAAGAGATAACAAACTTTGCATCAATTTCTTTTCTAGTTGTTATGGGTGAATGATTAAATGACTGAAGACACAATGTACCATCTTCACATCTTATCAGTATATTATACAATGTTTGACAATTGTCCAATCAACCAGAACCAGGCCCCTTCCTCATTGTAGAAATGTATCCCAAATACAGGATGAGTCAGATTTTTATATATGAAAAATAATTAATGAAATGAAGCTGATTCATAAAAAGAAATCTGATTTCTCATCGAAAGAAAGATTAGGAATTTTCCAAGTTGGTAGAGTGAGAGTCAAAAGGTACAATTTCCTGAATTCAGAGAAACGGGTGTCCTTCTTCCCCCAAAGTGTCTTTGTAAAGTCCCCAAAGTGTGAAACAATAACTTATTGATCAATCCAGGGCCAGTTTTCAGGTAAGACATAATAGGTTTCTTGAGATGTATAACTGCTGGAGAACTCCTTACCTCAGTCAGATTTTCAGTCAGTATAACTTAGATACTCAGTTAAGAGTCTCTAAACAGCAGGGATGGGTGCTCCAGCTTCCAGGCTCTGAAGAGCTAAATCCAAAAAATGCAATAAGGCTTTCTTCCAATTTCCTCGATTAAAAAAAGTTTTTTCTCTAAGAAAGAATTTTGATTAGACCCATAATGGGAAAGGGAACTGAGGCAGCTCCAGAATTGAGTATCAAGATGGAATCAGTAGAATTGACTCAATTCCCAGAATTAATCACTTGCTGTCCCAATCCTCTCAATTTCCCCTTTTGATTGATGGTGGAGTGGAACACCCACTCCTTTCTTATGTTCCTTATCTATAAATTCAATACATAAGGATTTTTATAAATTATATATTAAATTTTCAATTAAATAAATTTAAATGTTTTAAATGAATTAAATAAAATAAAAAATTAAATATAGATATAAATTATCTAAAGGAAATTACAGATCCAACTATTTAGAGGGTATACAATGGACTAATTTGGAGAAGGGAGATACAAATATCACCAAGGTAACCAAGAAAACTCCAACATAAACATATACTCCATGAAACAAAATGCCAAAGCAAAATAATACGACCATCAATGATAACTAAGACCAAGTGTCCTTGTATGCTAGTAACCCCCTCCCCAAATCCAGTTAAACAGCATATTTTTGAATCCCAGATGCTTCATGTAGCCCTCTTGTGGCAGAAAATATTTTCTTTCCTATATTCTGGAATAGTTCTCAGTTTCAGGGCAGCTCTGAAGAAGTTCTGTTTTTCTGGTTCCAAATCACTTGTAGAAGCTACTGAGATAATGCTGCTAAAATCTGTCAGTACAAAACTTGATACAATTTAGTATTGTCTCTTGAATTTGGTTCTTTTATTTTGAAACTTCATCCTTCGAATGATATAAGAATCTTAAAAAAATCATGAGGGTCTGACTTGTAAAATGGACTCTTCCATCTTTTAACATTATCAAACAGTTACTTCAAAAATGGGAAGACAGAATATAGTTTGGAGAGAAGTACTTTTGCAAATTTTAAGTCCCTCTAGGAGTAGGAGTTGGTTACAGGGACATTTTATGTCTGATCTGTGGTGGAGCCTTCCAAGTTTTTTTGAATGTATTCTGTCACATTTGGATACACTGTACCTTGATCTCAACATAGTGATATGATTTGGGCCCTCCTGAAGAAGGAAGGGCCAAAAGCAACCAGGGCAGGAGGTACCTTTGGGATTCCAGAGTCTAGACTTCAGCCCTCCCTGCCTGGGTCCTGATCATTGTTTTAAAGAAAAGAAAGCTGAGATTCAGTGTGGAATGTGACATCTCTGGGTCACACAGCTCCCAGGCAATGCCAGGATTCTAACCCAGGTCTCTTCTACATTCTCCTTCCTCACAGGGTAAAACTGGGCAGTCACAAGGATTATGGTTGATGTTACCCCTCAGTTAGGGCTCTCTGTCTAGTCCTAGTTATTCTTTCCTTCCGACAAATAACCATATGCTCCCTGAAGAAGACACTTGAATGACCTGTGATCCCCAAATGTTTGTAGACTGGCCACTTCATTCTTCCATGGGGAGATTTGATATGGTTATTGAAACTGTAGTTGCTCTCAAGGCTGGCCCTCTTCCAGCCAACTAGCCCACGGGTCAAGTTCCAATCCAAGAGTGGATATTTGAGTTTGGGCAGTGGAGGGTCCTGATCTCTACGTCAGAGCACATACACTATCTTGACCACTTCCTTTGGGCTCATTCTATGGTGATAAAAGGCCTTTTAATTGGGGTCATAGCCAGAACCAGTTATGCATATAGAAAGTCTCTGGAAGCTGAACTCTTGCTTTCTTCCCTTCCTGATGGGAAGAAATACTGGAATTTATTGTATTTCAGAAGAGGAGAGGAGAGATTAGAAGCTTAGAGAAGGGACCTCAGAGGCCATTGAGTCCAACTTCCTCATCTTACAAAGGAGGAAACTGAGGCAGGGGAGTGACTTGGCATAGGTATAGAGAGCTGGAAGGATCTGGGAGGCCAAGATCTTCATTTTACCCCTGAGGCTCAAGGGCTTCTGCAGTGAGTGTCCGAGGCCAAATTCAAAACTGAAATCTCTTATTTCATAGCCAGGGAGCATCTTCCCATTCTGTTCCCATCTCACTTGCAGATCTCTCTGAACTTCTTTGGCTGATCCTCAAAGGGACACAGGACTTCACTAGTTGGATCTGGCAGGTGGGCTTGCCCAGAATCTTTGGTCTGGTCCTTTCCTTTTTTAATACACAGAGGTTTTCCTGCAGTTGCTATTCTGAGAAATCTCTTCCCCATTGCCAATCAGGGATTGTGGAGGCTCCTAAGTGTTTCCATTTTTATTTGTGTTGTAGTTTGGGCTCCTTACAGTCCGGCTCATCCCATGAACCCCTTCTCACAATAATGTGATGGTACTGTTATTCTGTTTGTCATTTTTTGAATGTTTTCTTTATTATTTATTGAAACATATTTATTTTAAAATTTGAGTTCTAAATTCTCTCCCTCCCTCTCATTCTTCCTTTACTCATTGAAAGGGCAAAAATATCCAAGATTCTTTCCAAGCACCAAGTCCAGAGAATCCCTCACCCCTGGCCCCTAAGCTTATACCATGGGCAAAGCCCTCCACAGCCTGTGTGCCCTAGCGCACTCACTTGGGCCATGATGAAGGCTGTAAAATGATCCTGATTCTCCTGGATGCGCTGAGTCCTGGTAGGATAATGTAGGATAATATATGATAAATCCAATATATGTATACATATTTAAACAGTTATCTTGCTGCACAAGAAAAATGAGATCTAGAAAGAAAAAAATCTGAGAAAGAAAACAAAATGCAAACAAGCATCAACAGAAAGTGTGAAAATGCTATGTTGTGGTCCACACTCAGTTCCCACAAGAATTTATTTTTAAGGAGTTTTCTTCAGATAATTTCTGGTTCCTTTTCCTTACCCTCTTGCAAAGATCTCTTTTCCTTTCCCCATTTTTCTTCTAACTTTCCTTTAAGAACCTTTTTGAATTCTTCCAAGAGAGCCTTGTGAAATGGGGACTAACTCATATCATCCTTTGGGGCTTCATCTGGAATTGATTTGCTTTTAGGATCCTCAGGATTTAAGGTATGTTCTCTTTCTCCACAAAAGCTGTCTATGGTTAGAGTTCTTTTTGCTTTTTTTGCTCATTTTTTTTTAAAAGTTGAAGTCTGCTCTGCAGGCAAAGGGATGACAGCCACTTTAGTTTGCCCTGGGGCCAGTGCTGCTGACTAACTTCTGGTGCTAGGTAGGTCCAGCCAGATCTTGCATCCTTCCGGGGCTCAAGTGGCTCACAATTTGCCTTTTGTATTTGCTTTTGCGTATCTTGCAACCAGGACAGAGTAACCCTAAGAACATCACAATAGATTCCCAGTGCATAGATGCTGCAACATCCTGGCTCCTCACTCTGGCTCTCTGCCCTGGGCTCCCTGCATTGTGGTTTGGGTTGGGAAACCTCTCCCCCTGCCCAATTGAAACAGACCTTTTCTGAAGTTCTTCCAAAGCATCTTCTTCTGGAATTTATTGTACTCCAAACATTTGTGGGTTCTGTCACTCCAAAATCACTTCAGAGGTTTAATCTGCTGTTGATTTGAGGGAAGCTCAGAGGAGGTCAGATAGATTCATGTTTGCTCTCTGACATCTTGGCTCCTTCAATGCCAGAGGAATATTTTTAAAAATGGATGTATGGGGTCCCTTCCAATCGGAGATTTGATGGTTCTGTTACAGGATAAGGACAGGAAGCCAATCTGTGATGACATTTCATGTATTGGAAAGTCCCATGTGAGCAAAGTTCCTTTTCACCAATACAAGTATATATAGACATATAGACCCACTGGGCAATCTGGTGAAACCCTTCTGAGAAAAAGGTGATTTTGTTAAATAGCAGAAAGAAATACTACATTTCAGTGAGAGTTCAGTGAAAATGAAGATGTAATTTCTTTTTTCTTCCGCAAACTCACAAATCTCTTCAAATCCATACATAGACTCTAGGGAGATCTGTGAACACCAGCTTAAGAACCCCTATCTTAGAGTTACCTCAAGAACTAAGAAGTTAGGGGACTTGGGAGGTAATATTTGAATTCAGGTCTTCTTGACTTTCAAGGAGTAGATCTTAACCACTATATTGCCCTACTTTTAATTCTATTAGGATTCCAACTTAAGGATGAGGAAACAGGATCAGAGAATGGAAATGACTCCTTCTCAAAAGAGGAATAAGAACTAAGGATGAAAGAGGAGGAATGATGGGGAAAATTAGATCCCTTCTTTTCACTCATTGTCTAAAGGGAGGGGATGTCACAGATTTCTCTGGGGATCCCAGCCTGAGTTCCATCCTTTGATTGTATCTGGATAGGGTCCATTGGGATCTCTGCCACAACCTCCACTTATACCTCCAGAAATCCCTCTCATGATAAGACCTAATGAAATGAGAGGTACAAGCTTTTCCCATTAAACCAGAGTCTCTAGAGGGTGCCATAGTGCACATTGCACTGGAACCAGTCAGGAAAAACCTGCCTCCAATACTTAATTAATGGACAAGTTTTTTTTTTTTTGTGTGTGTGTATTTAACTTTTATAATCTATATAATGGATCTAGTAATAGCCCAGAGTTGTTGTGAGGATAAAATAATATAATATTTGTAAAGTGCTTTGCAGACAAATTATCAGTGTTATTATTACTCCTTACAACAAACATATAAAGCAAGTTTGATTAGGATGCCCATTGAGAAAGGGAGGCAAAGGGAGACTCAGATAGTTTGAATGACTTGTCTGTAATCACATGGTTGTTATCTTTTGGGCTGGAAGAGGACCAAAATGATATCACTAAGTTGAGACCAAGGGTATATTGTGTTGGGCTGTTGCTCATTAGACCAATACAAGCTCCAAACACTGCTAAAAGTCAGGTAAAAATAATACAAGTGAATATTAGGAGTGGAGATGCCTCTAATTTCAAGCATCTCACATTTCTTTTGAGTTACTGCAATACTGCATTTCACTTTTGTTTGTAGATCACAGTGCCTTCTTTGATGTTGGCACACCATGTGGAGAAGTCCTATGCCAGCATCCCATGTCTGCCAATTAATTCTAAAGTTCTTCAGAAAGTCATCTGCATTCAGAGAGAGGACAGTGGGAATTGAGTTGAACCACAACGTACTGTTTTTACTCTTTTTGTTGTTTGCTTGCATTTTGTTTTCTTTCATTTTTTCCTTTTTGATTTGATTTTTCTTGTGCAGCGTAATATTTATAGACATATATACAGAAGAACTGCATATGTTTAACATATATTGGATCACTTGATGTCTAGGGGATGGGGTGGGGGGAAGAGAGGGAAAAAATTAGAACACAAGGTTTTATAAGGGTGAATGTTGAAAATTATCCATGTATATATTTTGAAAATAAAAAGCTTTATTTAAAAAAAAAAGTTCTTCAGAGAGACCTTGGGAGTGTTCTTGAATAGCTTCTTTTGACCTTTATGTGAGTACTTGTCCTGTATGAGTTCTCTGTAAAATAGTTTTTTGGACAAGCATAACATTTCTTTTAAATTTTTAAATTTTAATAGTACATTATTTTTTTCAATTATATTTTAAAATGGTTTTCAACATACATTTTTGTAAGATATTAAGTTCCAAATTTTTTTTCTGCCTCTTTCCTTTACCTCTCCTCTCTGCTATTGGTTATATATTTACATTCATTTTTAATCTATTTTCAGATGAATCTTGTTGGGAAAGGAAAATCATAGCAAAAGGGGGAAACCATGAGAAAGAAAAAGACAAAACAAAAGAATTTGGATCCACATTCAGTCTTCCTAATTCTCCCTTTAGCTGCAGATGGAATTTTCCATCCAAGGTTTATTAGAATTTCCTTGGATCACTGAATTGCTGAGAAGAGCTAAGTTTATCATAGTTGATGATCACACAAACTTGCGTTTGCTGTAAACAGTATTTTTCTGGTTCTACTTGCTTCACCTGGCATCAGTTCATGTCTTTCCAGACTTTTTTGAAATCAGCCTCATCATTTTTTATAGAACAACAATATTCCATTACATTCATACTTATTAAGCTAATTCCCCAATTAATGAGCATCTACTCATTTTCCAATTCTTTGTCACCACCAAAAGAGCTGCTACCAAACATTTTTGTATTATGTATCCTTTTCCTTCCTTTGTGATTTCCTTAGGATACAGACTCAGTAGTGGCACTGCTGGATCAAAGAGTATGCACAGTTTTATAGACCTTTGGGCATAGTTCCAAATTGCTCTCCAGAAGTGTAAGACCATTTCACAACTCTATCATTAGTGTTCTAGCATTCTTATATCCCCTCCAACATTGTTATCATTTCAGCTAACCTAGTAGTTGTGAGGTGGTATCTCAGAGTTGTTTTAATTTGTATTTCTTTAATCAATAGTGATTTAGAGCATTTTTTCATATGCCTATAGATGGCTTTAATTTCTTCATCTGAAAACTGTCTATTCATATCCTTTGGCCATTTATCAAATGGGAAATGTCTTGTATCTTGATCAAATCAGTTCTCCATATATTTAAGAAATGAGACCTTTATCAGAAACACTGGCTGTAAAAATTGTTTCCCAGTTTTCTATTTCCCTTCTAATGTTGGCTGCATTGATTTTGTTTGTGCAAAAGCATTTTTTTTTAAATTTAATGTAATGAAATTATCCATTTTGCATTTCAGAGTGTTCTGTATTTCTTGTTTAAAGATTTCTTCTTTAAAGATCTGATAGGTAAAGTATCCTTTGCTCTCCTAATTTGCTTAAACAATCACTCTTTTATGCTTAATCATGTTCCAGTTTCAACCATATTTTTGTATAGGATGTGAGAAATCGGTCTGTGTTAGTTTTCCCAGAATTTTTTGTCAAATTGTGAATTCTTATACCAGAAGCTGGAGTCCTTGGGTTTGTAAAACAGTAGATTATTCATTGGTTATTGTGTTATTGTATACATGCCCTATTCTACTGATCCACCACTCTATTTCTTAGCCAATATCAAATGGTTTTAATAACTGCTGGCAAGCATACACATCAAATATGAACAATGTGGTCAGCCCATTGGAGTTGCCTTCTCTGCAGTAGACTTTGAATGCCTAGAAATTCAATTCTGGAAAAAACCTCAGTGTCCAGTATCTTATCTTGCCAGGTGATCTTCAGAATCTTCCTAAGACAACTTAAATGGAAGCAATTTGGTTTTCTGCCATGACGTTGGTAGATAGTCTAGGTTTCAAAAGCATATAACAGGGAGGTCAGCACAACAGCTCTGTGCATCTTTCGTTTAGTAGGAAGCCTAGTACCACTTCTCTCCCATACTTTCCTTTAGTGTCTCCCAAACACTGAGCTAGTTCTGGCAATATATGTATCATTCTCTTTGTATTTGTTTTTCATAAAAACATACATGAATCTAAAATTAATTTTTGTATGTAAAAAGTTGTATACCTCCCTGAAAAATATACAGCCAAAGTAATTGACTTGTCCACAATATTCAAAATTTCTCCATTTGTTATAATAATTGTGGATGTTTTTGGATCCACAGTCTTTTAACGTGATGTTTTCAGCAGTGTTGTCAGATGTCTTCAATTAAGACAAAAATAGTATCAAGATCAATTATTGTACTGGAGGTTAATTATTTGACTTGAAAAGGCAACAAGTCAAGAGAGCTGGCTTGTAACTTCTTGCTCACAGATGATTGTACACTCAATGCAATTCTACATATGGATTGTTTAGTGCAGGCTGATGAAACATCTATATATTTTTTGGGTGTTAAACAGGTAAAAATAAGCACAAGTAGCAAAGAACTGATCCCTATTCTGTTACATTTCAGTCTGCTTGGCTGCATTGAATGCACAAACTAAAAATGCAGAATCTCGTTGGATGATAGACCTTGTCCTTGACATTTTAAGAGGCTCTTCACAAAATACAGAATCTCAATGTTTAATAAAAAAGCTAATGAATAGACCTTGGCTATATTGACTATACTGTGGACCAAGATCTATCTTGACCTTTTAAGAGATCCTACAAGGCTGATGATCAGACCCATGGACTGGCCTGATAAACAGATGTCAAAACATTTATATGGCCTGATGGGTCAATAGAAACACAGACCACTAGGAAACAGGACCACTTGTTGGTCTAGTGCTCATGGTCATCTCAAAATGTTATATGATAGAGGGATGACAATGAATAGAAGGGCAATAAAAATAACTGGGGCATTTTCTATGTAACTGAGTCATCTCTATCATCCTGGGCTTGGTCTCAATAATAAAGAAAAACAAGGGTAAAGGTCCTCTAGTTAGCTTCCCATGATAAAGCAAAGAATTTATAATCTGTAGTTCATAAATCTGGGGTTTAACTCCTGATTGAATCATATCAAACTGATTGATACCGATTGCAATGAAATGGGAGTCTTCCAAAATAGGAATCTAATTAATCATCTATCACAAGGCACAGAGACCTGCTTGTCTGGGAAAGCACAAGAGCATTGTCCATTACCTGGGCAAGCATGTCTTCATGGAACTGACATAAAATCAACTTCTCCAGGCAACCATATATTGCCAGGATCTTCCACAAGCCCTCAAGACTGACAACATCAAAGTCTTGGCTCAGATCAATGAATGTTGTGTCCAGACTTTTCTTCTGAACCTATTATTTCTCCTAGAATTGTCAGGTAGCAAACACCATATAGAATATTCCTTGGCTGTTTCTGAAGCCATACTACCTCTGGAGTAGACGGCTATCTATTCAGTCTGCTTAAAAGGACTCTGGAAATAATTTTTTTAACATTTTATTTTAGCTTTTGATTTTCAAAATATATGCATAGTTTTCAACATTCACTCTTGCAAAATCTTGTGTCCCATTTTTTCCCTCCCTTCCCTCCACCTCTCCTTTAGACAGCAAGTAATCCAATATATGTTAAACATATGCATTTTTTTTTTTGCTGAGGCAATTAGGGTTAAACGACTTGCTCAGGATCACACAGCTAGGAAGTATTATGTGTCTGAGATCAGATTTGAGCGCAGGGTCCTCCTGACTTCTGGGCTGGTGCTCTACCCACTGTACCACCTAGCTGCCCCAATATACAATTCTTCTATACATATTTCCACAATTATCATGCTGCACAAGAAAAATCAGATCAAAAAAGGGAAAAACGAGAAAGAAAACAAAAAGCAAGCAAGCAAACAAAAAGGATGAAAATACTTTATTGTGATTCACATTCAGTCCCCACAATCCTCTAGGTGCAGATGATTCTCTCCATCACAAGTCTATTGAAATTGGCCTGAATCACCTCATTATTGTAAAGAGTCTGGCAAAAATCTTGTCTGCAATGAATAAGAGCAAGATCATCTTGTGATTCTCACTGGACAACTTATTTCTTTTCTTTTTTGCTTTTTGCTGAGGCAATTGGGGTTAAGTGACTTGCCCAGGGTCACATAGCTAGGGAATGTTAAGTGTCTGAGACCAGATTTGAACTCAGGTCCTCCTGATTTTAGTGCTGGTGCTCTATCCACTGTGCCACCTAGCTGCCCCCAACCTATTTCTTTTACTTTTATAGAGATGGACAATAGAGGCATCCTTGGCCTCTTGGGGGATAACCTCCTTTTATCAAACTACCCGGGATATTTCAGATGTCATTTTTATAAACATTGGACCCCTTGCCTCCTAAATCACAGTTGGTGTAGAATCAACACCAGGTTCTTTGCCCCAAAAGAGGATCCTAATGGCAGTATAAATTTCTTCATTTGGAAGTTCAGCTAGAGAGAGATGACCTTCAACCTGAGGTATAAAGTCAATGCTTCAGCATTGATTAATGAGGGCCCACTATGGGGATGTTTAGCCTTTCTCTCCAGGTCCATATCTTTATCAATATGGTCCTATCAGTACTGAGCAGTTAAGATGGACCTTAAGGTTTTGGCCCCTACTTAGTCTGCAGGGTGTCATAAAAGCATTTTGGATTGTTACTATTACTATAAAATTTAGAGAAAGTGGAAGAAAGAAGAGAAGTTAAAGAAGCATCAGCCAAATCAGAGCTGAGAGAAGGGGGAAATTAGAGTTGATCCCAAGTGTGACAAGTGAAAGTATGCTGCCATAGAAACAAGGCATCCAGGCCTAGCAGTACCAGACCTAAAACTCTATTGTAAAGCAAGCAGTCATCAGGACCATCTGGTTCTGGCTAAGAAATAGAATGGCGGAACAGTGGAATAGGTTAGATACCTAGGACATAATAATCAGTGATATAGTAATCTGGTATTTGGTAAACTCTCAAACTCCAGCTTCTGTGATAAGAACTCAACTAATTCACAAAAATTGCTGGGAAAACTAGAAAATATGTCAGAAACTGGGCATGAACTTACATCTCATATCCCATACCAAAATAAGGTCAAAATGGGTACATGATTTAGATGTAAAGGGTGATACCATAAGCAAATTAGGAGAGCAAGGGAAAGTTTATCTATCAGATCTTTGAAGAAGGGAGGACTTTATGACCGAAGAAGAACTAGAAAACATTATGAAATGCAAAAATGGACAACTCTGATTACATTAAATTAAAAAGTTTTGCAGAAACAAAACCAATGCAAACAAGATTGAAGGGAAAGTAGAAAGCTGGAAAAAAATTTCACAGCCAGTGTTTCTGATAAAGGCCTAATTTCTAAAATATATAAAAGAATACAAACCATTCCCCAGTTGATAAATGGTCAAAGGATATGAATTGACAATTTTCAGATGATGAAATTAAAAACTATTTCTAGCCATATGAAAAGGTGCTCCTAATCACTATTGATCAGAGAAATGCAAACTAAGACAACTCTGAGATACCACTAAACACCTGTCAGATTGGCTAAGATGACAGGAAAAGATAATGATAAATGTTGGAGAGGATGTGACAAAACCGGGACACCCATGCATTGTTGGTGGAGTTGTAAACTGATCCAGCCATTCTGGAGATCAATTTGGAACTATGCCCAAAGGACTATAAAACTGTGCAGTGCCACTAGTGGGTCTGTATCTCAAGGAAATAATAAAGGAGGGAAAAGTATCCATAAGTACAAACATTTTTGTAGCAGCTCTTTTGTGGTGGCAAAGAATTAGAAACTGGCTGAATAAGTTATGGTATATGAAAGTAATGGAATATTATTATTCTATAAAAATGATGAACAAGATGATTTTAGAAAGGCCTGGAAAGATTTATCAGAACTGATGCTGAGTGAAACAAGCAGAACCAGGAATACATTGTACATAGTAACAACAAGATTGTGCAATGATCAACTATGAAAGACTTGGTTCCTCTCAGAAGTTCAGTGATCCAAGGCAATCCCAACAAACTTTGGAAAGAAAACACTGTCTGTATCCTGAGAGAGAACTATGAAGACTGAATGAAAATCAAAACATGTTATATTCACTTATCCCCTTTTTTCTTCTATTTTGTCCTCTTGTGATTTTCCCTTTTGTTCTGATTTTTCTCTCCCAATATGGTTCATAAAGCAAAGTATATCTTTAAAAAAGTGTATCTTAAAAATGTAAATGTATAGCCAGAAAAATAAAACAATAAGTTTTTTTTTTTAAAAAGAAAAAAGGCATCTAGTAGAGGAAAGCAGGAGGTAAGGAGGAGAAGAGGACATCTAGAGAAATGATAACTATGTCCCTTGGGGAGCCAGGAGGATGGTCCTGACCTATTACTCCCAAAAGATGGAGAACCCGGGTGTGTGTGTGTGTGTGTGTGTGTGTGTGTGTGTGTGTGATGGGGGCAGGAAACATCCAAACTGGATCAGAACATGGGGATTGGGGAAAAGATCCTAACAGAGGCAGCCGGTCCTCTTAGCTTCCCTGCATCTTGTCGGGTTACTTCAGTCTCTTCTTCTGCTACCAAGTCTTTCACACTTTCCATGGAGTAGTGGAGCTTCCTTCCCTCCTCTCCTAATGCTCAGGGAGTGAGAATCAATATTTTCTGGGTGAATGTCATGACCTCAGACCATCTTTTGACCCAAGAAGCCATATTCAGAGAGGTAGACAGGTCTGCCCTCAGCCACACAGTCAATCTCTGGCACTGCTTGCCAGGGGAATCAAGGGCAACCTTGGCAGACAGACTAAGATAATTGAATTAAGCTTTTCTTGCCTTTCCCTTTGGAGAAGAGTAACAGACCCCAGGCCTTTTCCAAATCATTGGAGAAGCAATTGGGGAACAGGGTGAGGGGATCCTTAAGAGCTTCCTAGAGTGTCTTCCCACTCTCCTCCCATCTGACTTGAAGATCTCTCCGTGCTTCCTCAAAGGAGACAGGATTTCACTGGTTTGGATTCAGCAGCTTTCCATTAAGTAGGCTTGCCCAGAGTCTATGGTCTGGTCCCCTCTCTTCCCTGATAGACAGAGGTTCCCCTGTAATAACTACTCTGGGATTAGCAATAACCCATTGCTAATCAGGGATTGTGGAGGCTTCTAAATGTTTGTGTTACAGCCTGGACTCTAATAGTTTGGGGAGTCCATGGACCCCTATTCAGAATAATGAAGTAGTGTTGATGTTTTTTTCCATTTTGCGAAGATTTTATTTTTTATTTATTTTTAGAATTCATTTTTTAAGATTTTGGGTTTCACATTCTCTCCTTTCCTCTCATTCTTCCTCTGCACACTGAAAGGATAAATAATGTGATATGAATTAAAATCATGTTTTTACATATATAAAGACATAATACTAGGAAAATCAGAAGTTTTAGACATTAAAGACTGCAATTTTTTCTCTTCTGAACATTATTCATGGAAACTACATGGAGAAGCACTGCCTTAGATAATCATCAAAGGGTCATTGAGGTGAAGGGACATGTCCAAGGTCACTTAACCATCCTTCCCAACTCAAAACCCAGTCCTTATCCCCCAGACCAGAATTACAGAGAAAAATGTTACCTATTATCATCAGCAGCTCTTTTACTAGTAATGAGAGAGCCTCAAGATCAAGAATTCCCTGAATCTGGCGTATTTGGAGAAACCGAGGGAAATTCCAACGATGTCATTTTGATGTCATCATAAACTGCCACAGTGTCCATTGTTGTTAAGTTAGTGCGATTTGGGACACTCAAACGAGACCCATCAGGCAACTTCACCTCAAAGGAAGTCCCTTTAAACTCTATGAAAATCTGAATGGAGAGAGGGTAGAATGAGATGAATAGAAAATGCTGGGCTTGGAGACAGAAGACCTAGAGTTCAATTCCACTTTAAGATTCTCACTATAAGACAATGTGTGACCTTGGACATTATCATTTTTCCATTCTGACCCTCATTCTGTGAAATGAAGGGGTGAGACTGGATACCCCCTGATGTTCTCTCCAGCTTTAAATCTAGAACACTATTATGTGTCCTGGTATATCCTAGAGTCTTCTCTTATCATTTTGGGACCATGGCCCTTCACAACTCTCTCTGTTTCCCACCCTCCCTCCACCCACCCAAAGATACACTTCAGCTGAAGCAACCCTGGGTTTCTTGCCATTGATCTCTAGAAATCCACTGACCCATTTTCCTTCTAATTTTTTTTATCTTTTCCCCATTAGAGTTCATTTCTAGGATTCTTCTATCAAATGCAAGAGGTGGATGAGATCATCTGTTGGGCTTTCTTAGGTGAAACATTCTATGCTCTGATTCTGGGATCTTACCTCCACGGTGGTCCCTTGCACAAAGGGGAAATGGGTATGCCTTATTTCTGTATCCCATGCACCATCCTGCAGGCTGTTGCACAGGATGTTTTTGTAGTCCCTTTCATAGTCGAAGTTTGGGCTGAAGCGGAGACCAATGTTGCTTCCATCTTTGCCCAAGTCTATTACAAATCTGGGAATTGAAGACATATCATTGGCACAGAGCCTTGGAAATCTCCACTCCTGAGCTAGAGAATCCTGAGCTAGAAGACCCCCAAAGGGATTCTCACCCCATCCTGACCTGAAGCACCATGACTACTCTTCTGCTGTACTCATTCCACCTCAACCCCATCCAATAAGTCCCCATTGCACACATTTTACTACCTCCAGAGAGAGACAAAACAAGTTTGGTGCTTCTAATAAAGGGACAAGTGCAAACAGGTGGGTAAAAGCTGTCACCCATGGTAAAATTGTTTCTCACCCATCTCATGTCCCACTTACCTTCTGGCATCAGGCAATATGTCTCCCACCAATCTTATGGAACCTCCTGGTTTCAAGTTCAAGCGACTGGCAAATATTGGCTGAAGAGACCAAGCACAGTAAAGTTGGTGCTGAGTGAGAGCTTAGGGTGCTACAGTTTCCAGTTGGGGAGAGAACCTCCTCCAGGAAGGTTCTAGGAAAGAAGACTTTCTCTAGATTAATTAGTGCTGAAGTGAGAGTTAGTCCCAGATATGTGACCTTGAGGAAACCCCTTCACGTCTCTGGGCCTCAGTTTCCCCATTTGTTCAATGAGGTACAGGCCCAGAAAAGTGATCGGTCCACTCTTCATTTGGGATATCAGGTAACTGAGGCTTAAAGAAATAAGTGATCTTTTCCTGAGTAACAAGATCAGAACTGGTATCCCCATTTTTCCTGCATCCCAGGGCCATGCTCTTTCTGTCCATGTAATAGGGCCATCTTTGGATGGCATCACTTGTATTTTGTCAATGATGAAGGGGGAAGTGAGGACCATGGTTCTACCCCAAGGGTAAGAGATTGGCTGTAACTCAATGGGGAAATTCTTTGGTGGCTAGTTCAACTTTATTTTGCCTCTAACATATCTTCAATAATTGTCCTGCACTCTTCTTCATTTGCCCAGGATGGTTTGCTTTTCATTTAGTATGAATGGAAATCCTCAGAAAAGTTTTCAGGAAGAGCTTCCCACTTTCTCATGGCCAAGTCTTGGTCCTAATCAAGAACAGAAGTCAACCATACCCAAGAGAAGGAGAGTTGGCAAGGGAAGAAGAGTCTCAGAAAGATTTGGGAATAAAAGGTAATCTTGGGCAAAACACTAAAGTTAAGAAACTTAGCTTCTCCTTCGTAAGGGAAAAAGGTAAGGGAACCAGGGCAGCAGTAATATATGGTCCTTTCTTGCTCTAAATCAATGGAAAAGTAATGGGGAGAGGTGGTGAGAGGAGTTTTATGAATTAGTTTCCCAGAGAAGAGAAAAGTAGCGTATTTGTGAGATCAAATGGAATGGAACTAATTATGGAAATGGAAATAACTAAGAAATCACTTGTCCCTGTCCCATTTGTTCTGTAGGCTTTTCCTTTTCCGGTAGAGTCTAGTCAGTCTGGGCTCTTTCTGTACTATCAGCCTAGGTTGGAGTTAACTCTCTAAGACAGTAATTAATTCCAGAAGGTCTGATCTTGTGACAGAATACTCATCTCTGCTTACTTCATCCCTTTTGCTTCCTTCTCAGTTCAAGGAAGGGTATTCCATCACATTCTGCTCCTTCACCTCCATGTAGATGTAGCCCCTCTCAGCCAAGGGACACTCTTCCTCCTGGCTCACCTCTCCCCAAGATCTCTCTGACTTATCAGTTTGTTAAAGACCTTGGACAGCAACCAGAGACAGAGGACAGCTTCAAGGTGAAGGGGGTGGACCATGGGAAGGACAGACCTTGCCAAGACTAAGAAGATCAAAGTAGGGGAATAGAGGAGAGAAAAAGAAACCCTAACTCATATAGACAGGAAGGGCAGATCATCCCCCGATCAGAAACACACCATTCTTGAGTCTATGGGAGCCCCAATCCCAAGGATTCCTCATCGTCCAACCCCCAAGTCTATGCCCTAGCACACTCACTCGGGCCATAAATAAGCTTGAGAAATGGTCCTGCGATTCTCTTGGCTGTGCTGGATCCCCAAAGGATAATGTCCAACTCCAAGCCCAAGAAGGCAACTCAGGGAGGTGTCAAGACCCTTCAAAAGGAAGGTTGGGCTCCAGGCTTCCTCTGAATCCAGAGCAACCCCTCACACCAGACCAGTTCTCTGGAACTTTAAACCAAGTTAAGGGGAGGGTCCAGTATATCAGGGGAGGGGATGGTGGAATTGTGAACTCTATGTCTTGGAAAGTGAACCAATCAATGTGGTGACACTTGTGGTCACACCCCCTCTATATCAAACTCTTCCCTTTTCCAAACTCCTTCCCACAACCAAATCCTAAAACTATCCTTTAGGGCAAAACTTTTTAAATTGTGGGTCTCTACTCCATATGGGATCACCTTGCTGAATGTGGGGGATGTGAACAATATGGCTAGAGGAAAAGGTATCAAACATTCCCCCAAGATTTAATTTATGTAAAAATAAATAGGCACAACCATCATTAGTATGCAAATTTGTTTTAGTCTTTAATAAATGGTAAAATTATACGAATACCAAAAAATTATTTCAAAACAATTTATTTATTACTAGTAAATATTTGATTTGTATACCTATTTTATATACTCAGGTCACATAAAAATTTCTCTGGTGAAAAGGAGTCACAAATAGGAAAAGGTTAAAAAACTCTGCTTTAGGGGATGAGGTTGGAGCAACTTTTAGAGAAAAAATTAATTTTAGAATAAATAAGAATATGATATTGGAGGGAAGAGACTGGGAGCCACGCTCTGGAGAGAAAGCCATATTCTAGTCCAAGTGAGAGTCCCTCCAAAAGAATCCACCTGAAGGGGGCACTCTTAATCAGAGGATGGTGCAGCATGGAGGGACCTAAGAATCCATCTGATTTCTTAACTAATGTGGAAACTGAGACTATGGGGTCATTTGGGCTTTGAAGGACTGAGCTGGGACCTCTATCTAGATCCTCCGACCCCAAGTACAATGCTTTTTACCATGAGACCCCAAGATAGGAGTCCCAGGAAGCCTGTGACACAGCTTCTCCTTAAATACTTACAAATTCTTCCCTTGACAATTGGGTCTCAACCAATGAAAACAGAGGTGCAAGGTCACAGGTTAGAAGGTCCTGAGATTCTATTAGCTAAATGGGAATGAGCTCCCTGAGTGAAAAGAAGGGATCTGACTTTCCCCATCATCCCTTCTCTTTTCTCTCTTGCCTCTAGCTTTTCTCTTGAGGGGAACTTGAAGGCCAGGATCAATAGCAGCAAGTCACTTCACTCTTTGATCTTCAATTTTCTCATCTGGGCCTGAGCAGGCTGTAGGATGGCCCCTCTGTATTTCCAGGCCAGGCTCAGGTATCCAAGCCTAGCAATCCTGACCATTCTTTCTCCCACCATCTATTTCGAGGGCAAGAAGCACTTCATAAACCTTGCAGAGGTTGGAGATACAAAAACCATGATCACTAAGCAGTGAATGGAACAGAACAAACAAAGCTTCCCACCAGCTCCAGGTGACTCATATCCTAAGTCTGATTTCAGCCCCTTCACTCCCCCCCTCAACTGGCACTACCATCACCTATCTCCCTAAACTGTCAGTTGTGTGACTCATGGGCAAATCATATCACCACTATGTATCTCAGATTCCTCCTCTATAAAAAGGAGATAAAATCCTTGCACCAACCCCCTTCCTGATTGTTATGGGTGAATGATTAAATGACTGAGGACATAAAAATTTAGTTTTCCAATCTTATCAATGTATTAGACAGTGTCTGGCAATTGTTAAAGAGAAAAAAAACCAGGAGCAGGCCCTTTCCTCACCTTAGGATTGCATCCCAAATATGCTAAAAGACAGATTTTTATACATAAAAAACAATCAAATGACACCAATAAATCAAAAGGAAACATTGCAACATTAGGCAATCTGATTTCTAATAGGAAGAAAGATTAGGAACTTGGAGAGTCAACAGGTGCAGTTTTCTATTTTTTTTTTGTTTATTAACTGACTATTTTGTTCTAAGAACCTAACCTATTCCCCTGATCAACTACTCTGTTTCTTAGCCAGTACCAAATGGTTTTAATGACTGCTGCTTTATAATATAGTTTTAGATCTGGTACAGCAAGGCCACCTTCATTTCAGATGCAGTTTTTTTTTAAATTCAACAAAAAGGATGTTTCTCTTCCCAAAGGAAATTAGAAACAATAACTGATTAATCAATACAGGGCCACTTTTCAGATAAAACATAGGTTGCTTGAAGTGTATGATTGTGGGAAAACTCCTTATATCAGTCATTGGGCCTGACCAGATTTCCAGTTAGCATAATTTAGATCCTTAAATAAGGGTCTAGAAATATTAGAGCGAGGTGGCCTAATTTTCCAGTCATTCATGAATACAATAAGGCTTTCTTCCAATCCCACAACTGAAAGAGTTTTCTTCCAAGAAAAAATGTGGACTATACCCATAATTGAATAAAAATGAAATTGGGGTTTCTCTAGAATTGAGTACTAAGATGGAATCACTGTAGTTCACTTATTTCCTAGAATTAATCCTTTGCTGTCCTAAATCCTTTAATTTCTCCCTTTGACTGATGGTGGAGTAGAAAACCTATTCCTCCCCTGTATCACTTTTATATAAGTTAAATCTATAAGGGTTTTTGTAAATTGATAATAAGAATTACCTATGTTAGGTTACAGTTGAAACTACTTAGAAGACATAAAATGGATTAATTTTGTGAAGGGAGGTTTACATATCATCAAGGCAACCAAGAAAAAAATCAACATAAGTTCATACTCTATGAAACAAGGCTAAAAAAAAATCCCACAAAATTAATTAACATCAAGTGTTAGTAAGCCACTGGCAATGTCCATTTAGCCATCATGTTTTAAACTCCAAACACCTCATGTAGCCTTCTGGTACCAGGAAATATATTATCTGGGATATTCTGGAATAGGTCTCATTTTCAAGACAGCTCTGAAATAGGTTCTGCTTTGCTGGTTCCATTTCACTTGTAGAGGATTTCTAGATAATTCTGCTAAAATCTGTCAGTAACAAAACTTCATACAATTTAGTACAGTTTCTTCAATTTGTTTCTCCAATCTTGAAACTTCAGAAAATGTCAGTTTTAATATATAATTTGCTATTTCTTTCTTTATCTGAATTCTGTGCCTGACATAAGATTGTTAAGAAATAAAAAAAGTTGCAAAATGAATTCTTTTATTTTATTTTGTTTTTATTCATGGTCTTATTTTTCTAGTTATGCATGTATATTAACTTTTAAAATACACATTTCTTTATGAATCATTTTGGGAACCCATACATATGTTTTGCAAATAAAAAGCTTCAATAAAGAAAAAAATCATTTTGGGAGAGAAACATTAGAACAAAAGAGAAAAGCCATGAGAGAAAAAAAAAAACAGAAAAAACAAAGCATGTGTTAATCTCCATAGTTCTTTTTCTGCATGCAGATGGCATTTTCTTTCCAAAGTTTATTGAGACTGCCTTTGATCACCGAACTTCTGAGAAGAACCTTTTTTCTTTCATAGTTGATTATTGCACAATCTTGCTGTTACTACGTGCAATGTATTCCTGGTTTTGCTTGTTTCCCTCAGCATCAGTTCATGTAAATCTTTCCAGGCCTTTCTAAAATCAGCCTGTTCATTTTTTTAATAGAACAATAATCTTTCATTACTTTCATATGGAAAAGTTACAACTTATTCATAGTCTTATTCAAAACTTATTCAGTCATTCTCCAATTGATGTGCATCCACTCATTTTCCAAATCTTTGCCACCATAAAAACAGCTGCTACAAACATTTTGTGCTGTTCTGTCTTATAAAATGACCAGAGATACTTGAAGAATGGGAGAATAGAGTGTTGTTTGGAGGGAAGTACTTTGAAAACTTTAATTGCCTCTAGAAATAGAATTTGTCAAATGGTCTATTTGCGGCTGTCATAAGAGTATTCTGAACGAATATTGCTCTGTACAGCCAAAGCTGGAAACATTATTACCTTAACCTCATCATAGTGGTTTCACTTTGGTCCTCTTCAAGAAGGAAGAACCATAACCAACTAGGGGAGGAGGTATCTTTTGGTCTCTAGAACCTTGAATAATTGGGTTGTGATCCCCATATTACAGAAAAGGAAGCTGAGGTTCTGTGTGAGCATGTGACATCTGTGGGTAAGACAGGGTAGTTCCAGGATTCTCAGCCAGGTCTCTTCTACTGTCTTCTTCCTCATAGGGTAAGACAGGGCAGTCATAGGGGATCTGGGAGGTCACCTACTCTCCTCTGGTTGATTCCCCTCTCCCTGGTTGAGGCTCTTTCCTAGTTGTTCTTTCCATCCCCAAAATGATCAGATGGTTTCAATGAAGAAGACATTGGGGGATGACCTTTTCTAGATCTTCTCAGCCTACTTAGGATGGTCTTTGGGGCCTCTCTAAGGTCTAATCTACCTTCAGAACTCAGTTTATTTAGACCTGAGACCTGGTTCCTCTGCCCACAGCTCCACCTTCATTTAGGATTCTGATTAGTTCCCTCCCTCAAATATTTCCTTCTCTAGGATTTTCCAGCATTTTGGAGTGGAATGACAGTTGTCAACTGGGCAGCTGAGTATGGACAGGACATGTCTGAGGAAAGCCTCCATCTCCAAGGTTACTTCACTTCATGAACAGAGTCACAGGAATTTAAATTTATTCAGTTCCAAGTCCTTGGGGTGGGGAGAAGAGAAGAGCTGGGTAAATTTAGAGGGCTCATAGTGACCTCTCCTCGAGCATCCTAAAACCTTAATGAATAAATTGGTAAAAAAAAAATACTGAGGCAGAGGACAAGGACATCAACAATCTCAGGGTAAGTGATGGAGCATGTCCACTTAAAGTTTAGGAAGGAGTCATGTGACCCCTCAAATTTGCACTTAGGGTACCCCCTCCAAATGGTGCACTAGAACCTGCAACTTCATTGACTTCTAGCCTTCTGACCAGTCCTTTAGGAGGCAGGACTCAATGACTCACAGGAGTGAATGCTCCAAAATTTTGATTGGCTCAATTGAATCCAGACCCCAAAACTGAATCTACTGATGGATGTGTGTGTGTGGGAGGGGGGTGGGGAAGCCTCTGACCCAGCAGAACAGGAAGTGTAGGAATTAATGGCACAGAGTATTCCAAGAAAGGGCCCTGTAAATTACATGTTCAGAGCTGGAAGGGGGCTCAGAGGTCATTTAGCCAATACCCTCATTTTTTTACACGTATATTAACTTTTTAAATACACATTTCTATATGAATCATGTTGGGAGAGAAAAATCAGAACAAAAGGGGATTTACGTGGTTTACGAGAGAAAAAAAGAACAGAAAAAAATGAACATAGCATTTATTGATTTACATTCAATCTCCATAATTCTCTTTCTGGGTGCAAATGGTGTTTTCTACCCAAAGTCTATTGGGATTGCTTTGGATCACTGGACCACTGAGAAGAACCGAGTCTTTCATAGCTGATCATCCCACATCCTTGCTGTTACTGTGTACAATGTATTCCTGGTTCTGCTTGTTTCACTCAGCATCAGTTCATGTAAATCTTTCTAGGCCTTTCTCAAAGCAGCCTGTACATCATTTTTTTATAGAACAATAATATTCCATTACTTTCATATACCACAACTTATTCAGCCATTCCTCACTTGATGACATCCACTCATTTACTAATTCTTTGCCACCACAAAAAGAGCTGATACAAACAGTTTGGCACAAGTGGGTCCTGTTTCTTCCTTTATGATTTTCACTCAAAGGGTATGCACAGGCTTATAGGTCTCTGGGCATAGTCCTAAATTGCTCTCCAAAAAGACTGGATCAACAACTTAACCAACAATGTATGTGTGTTCCAGTTTTTCCACATCCCCTCCAACATTTATCACGATCCTTTTCTGTCATCTTAACCAATCTGAGAGGTGAGGTGGTACCTCAGAATTGTTTTAATTTGTCTATCTCTAATTAATAGTGATTTAGAGCATTTTTTCATATGACTCTAGATGGCTTTAATTTCGTCATTTGAAAATTGTTCATATTCTTTGACTTAATCAATTGAGGAATGACTTGTATTCTTATAAATTTGACTCAGTTCTTTATATATTTTAGAAATGAGGCTTTAACAGAAATACTGGCTGTAAAAAAATTTCCTCAGCTTTGTAATCTTATTTTTAATCTTTGCATTTTAATCTTTTTTTGCATTGGCTTTGTTTCTACAAAACTTTTTTGATTTAATGTAATAGAAGTTGTCTGTTTTGCCTTTCATAATGTTCTCTAGTTCTTCTTTGGTTATAAATTCTTCCCTTCTCCAAAGATCTGATTGACAAATTATCCCCTGATCTTCTAATTTGTTTGTCTTATCATCCCCAAATCATGTACCCATTTTGATCTTATTTTGGTATGGGATATGAGATGTTTCTGACATATTTTTTTCCAGTTTTCCCAGCAATTTTTGTGAAATAGTGAGCTTTGGGGTTTTGGGGTTTATCAAATATTAGATTAGCATAGTTATTGATTATTGTGAAATGTGTATTTAACCTATTCCACTGATTCATCATTCTATTTCCTAGGCAGTATCAGATGGTTTTGAAGACAGCTGCTTCATAATAGAGTTTTAGGTATGGAACTGCTTGGCCACCATATTTTCTATTTTTTCATTAATTCCCTTGATATTCTTGTCCTATTGTTCTTCCAACACCCTCATTTTTACAGAGGAGGAAACTGAGGCACTGTTTGTTCCCAGAGTTGTAACTCCTGGGTTTGGAAGAGAGAAAGTGGGAGAAAGAAAACAAGTTAAGGCAGCATTGACAGTCAGAGTGTAGGGACTGGGAAAAGGAGGCTGAACTGAGGGTGATAGGGGAGGGGAAGCTAACATTAGGTAAATGACATCTAGTAGAGGGAAGCAGGAGGTAATGGGAAGAGAGGACATCTAGTCCATCCTAAAGAGAAAATGATTAACTAGGTTCCTTGGAGGAACTGGGAGGCAGGCCCTGATCTACTGATCCCAGAAAATAGAGAATCAGCATATGTGTGTGTGTCTGTGCCTCTGTGTGTATGTATCTATGGATGTGTGTGTGTCTAGTTTCCTTCCTTCCCTAATACACAGAGGTTCACCTGAAGTTACTACTCCCTTCTCCACTGGTAATCAGGGAATGTAGAGGCTCCTCAGTGATTATTACCTTTCTTTGTGTTATAGTCTGGACTTCTGACAGTCTGGGCAAGCCCATGGAACCCTTCTCACAATAAGGTGGTGGTGTTTATATTGTGTTTTTTATTTTGTGAAGGTTTATTTTGTTTTTATTTTTACAATGTATTTTTTAAAATTTTGAGTTCCAAATTTTCTCCCTCCCTCTCATTCTTCCTCTCCCCATTGAAAGGGTAAACAATATGATATGAATTGGAATAATGTCTTTATTATATGTGGAAACCACAAAGTAATTTTAGTAAAAAGAAAGGTTAGTAACAAAAAAGATGACATTTTTTTTCACATCTAAAAATCATCCAGAGATCACATGTGGAGAACTCCTTTTTTAATGTCACCAAAGGCCTTTAAGCTGAAGGGTCTTGTCCATGCTCACTCAGCCATCCTTCCCAACTCAAACCCAGACCTCTATCCTCCAGATCAGAACAACAGACAATGTCAGCTGCTGTCATCAGCAATACTTTGATTAGTAGTAAGAGAGCTCCAAAAAAGAAAAATGATCTAAAACTAGCATGAATGGAAAATTCATTGGCAATTCCAATGTTCTCATTCTGATGTCACCTTGACTGCCCTAGAGTCCATTGCTGATAAATTGGTGCAATTTGGGAAACTCAAATGAAACCCATCTGCAGCTTCTATACAAAGCCACCTTTAAACTCTATACAAACCTGAATGGGGAGAGTACAGACTGAGATGAACATATAACCCTGGGCTTGGAGACAGGAAGATCTGGATTCCATTTCTAACTCAAGACACTCATTATAAGACAGAGTGAACTTGGCAAATTTCTAAGTTTTTTCTTCTGTAAAATGAGGGCGTTGGATTAGACAGTTCTAAAGGTCTTTCTAGCTCTAAATCTAGGATCCTTTTATATATCCTGGAATACCCCAGAGTCTTCTCTTATCTTACTGGGATCACAGCCCATCACAATTCTCTCACTTTCTCTCCCCACTTCAACCCAAGGGATGCTGGGCTTCTTGTCATTGACCTTTGGAAGTCCAGTGACCCATTTTTTTCTCAATCTTTTTCCCTTTAGAGTTCGATTCCAGGACTTTTTTAAATCAAATGTAAAGGGTGGAAGAGATAATTTCTTGGATCCTTCCCAGGTGAAACATTCCTTGCTCTGATTCTGATAATTTAGTCCGGGAGGGGATGGCCCTGAGGATTTCTGTCCAAAACAAAAACAATTATTATATGCATTCACTCTGAACCAAACCATGCTGAAATAATGACCAACTGGGGCTTGTCCTAATTCCTACTGTTGACCAATCAGTGAGAGTTAGCATGGTTTAGGTTTAAGGAATGGTTCTTAAGAAAGACAGCTCTTTTTTGGATTGAATGGATAAATCCCTCTGTACCTGTCCCAAATTCCTCCTGGTTCTGCTCTGGGGCTGAGCAGGACCAGACTAAATTCTCTCCTGTAGTAGAGCTCCTCTGTATTTTCAAACAAGGCTCAGACACTCAAATTCAACACCCCTGATTATTCCTTCTCTCACCATTTATCACAAGGGCAAGAAAAGCATTCCATAAACTTGGAAAAAAGTTGGAGAAGCAAAAAAAACCCCTCATCATTATCAGGGAAAGGAAGCCCCCAACAGTAATCAGGGCAGAAGAGATACAACTCCTGTCCTCCCAAGGCTCCCACCATCCCCAAGTGCCTCACATCCTGAGCTTGATTCTGGCCTCTTCACCTTTCCCCATACACCCTCACCATTTGTTCTGCTATGTGACCCACAGACAAATAATATCCTAATTGAATCTCAGTTTCCTTCTCTATAAAAATGAGATAAAGATCCTTGTACCAACTCCTTTTCTGGTTGTCATGGGTGAAAGATTAAATGACTGAGCACAGAAAGACTCAGTCTAACAAGCTTTTTGATATATTAGACAATGTCTGACAATTGTCCAACAAAGCAAGAGAAGCTCCCTTCATCACCTTAGGACTGCACCCCCAATACAGGAAGAGACAGATTTTTTGTAATGATAAGCAATTAAACAAATAAGGTCAATTAATTAAAAGGGAGTAAATACAAAATTAGGTAATCTGATTTTTAATAGGAGGAAAGATTAGGAACTTTCAAAGTTGGGAGAGGGAGAGTCAATGGGGGGGGATAATTTCCTGAATTAAGAAAAACAGAGACTCCCCCAATATCTTTATACAATCACAGGAATGTGAAAACAAGAACTTTTTGAACATTACAGAGCCACTTTTCAGATAAGTAATATAGATTGCTTAGGATGTATGATCGTAAGAAAACTCCTGGCATCAATTTTTGGATCTGACCAGGTCTCAGGTCAGCTCAACTTAGATCCTCAGGTAAGGGTTTCTAAGCAAGAGGGAAACACAGTCCAGCTTCCAGGCTATGCAGGGCCATGTTCAGAAATACAATAAAGTTTTCTCCCAAGAGAGAATATGGATTAGACCCCCAATTGAATAGAAAGGGGGCTGGACTAACTTCATAACTGAGTACCAAAATGGAGTCAATGTAATTTATTCAGTTCCCAAAATCAATCACTTGCTGCCCTAATCCCCTCAATTTTCCATTTTGATTGATGATGGAATGGAAAATCCACTTTTCCCCTAGATCACTTACCTATAAATTAAATCCATAAAGATTTTTGTAAATTCATAATCAGAATTCCCTTTCAGATTACAGTTCATACTATTTAGAGGATGTAAAATGGACTAATTTTGAGAAGGGAGATACATATCACTGAAGTAACCAAGAAAACTACTACATAAACATAAACTCCATAAAATGAAAGGCAAAGCAAAACAATAATGATCATCAATATTACTTAAGATAAATCTCCTTATATCCTAATAACTCATTCCCAATGTCCATTTAATCAGCATATTTTGAAACTGTGACACTTCATGTAGCCTCTGGTATCAGGAAATATCTTCTCTTGGACATTCTGGAATAGGTCTCATTCTTAGGGCATCTTTGAAGAAGACTGTTTCTCTCATTCCATATCACTTGTAAAAGGGTCCTAGATAATTCTGCTAAAATCTGCCGGTAACAAAACTTTATACAATTTAATACAGGGTCTTGAAGTTGGTTCTATAATTTCAGAGAATTTAAGTTTTTATATAACACTTTTTTTTAAACCTCAATCTCATACCTCACATAAGAAACTAAAAAAATTCATGAGGATCTGATTTGTAAATGAATTATGTCTTTTAAAGTTAGCAATGAGGGGAGTATTATGTAAAAATAGAAGAATAGGTCAGAAAATTCAAAGCTCTCTAGATTTCCCCCATAAACAAATTAAAATTGAGCCTTAGGGAAAACAGACTGGTGAATAACAAACAAGATTTGGGACAGAACAGGGATCCTCTTAGGATAACTGGAGGAACCCAGAACAAAGTTCCATGGATAGAGGATCAACCAGTATGAAGTGTAAATACCTCCAGACTAGCTTTGTTGAAAAGATTTATTGAGGGAATCTTTGCTGAAAAGGAATGGCAAGTGTAGAAATGCAGCTGAGTCAAGGCCCTGGGTGAGAAGGAACCCAGCACACCTGGTGAATACAGAAGCAGTGGGGCAGTTTAGCTGTTGGCTGAGGGCCCTTGGAGGAGCATGGATTTCTTGGTTTTATGTTCAAGGTCAGAGAACTGACATTAATCCAAAGGCATCAATTCCCCTCCCCCCCCCCCCCCCGCAGAGGAGGAGGGTATGTTTTAATTTTTTTTTTTAAAAAAAAATGAGCAGGCAAAGGAGAAAGAATTCAGCCACAGAAAATTACTAGAGGAATAGGAAAGACCTTGGTTTATCTTCAGAGGAAGGTACTGAAGTAAAAGAAAAAGCCACTCCTACCCCTAAAGAGTAATTAATGTTAAAGAAATATCTTCCCAAAAGGAATTTAGAGAACTCAAAAAAGACCTTAAAAATCAAATGAGAGAAATTGAGGAAAACAAAAAAATAAGAACAGTCCAAGAAAAACACAGAGAGTATGAAAAGAAAGTCAACCAATTAGAAAAGGAAATCCAGTCTTTTAAAAAATAATAGCTTTTTATTTTGAAAATACATGCAAAGATAGTTTTCAACATTCACCCTTACAAAACTTTGTGTTCCAAATTTTTCTCTGTCCCTTTCCCCCTAGACAGCAAATAACTCAATACATGTTAAACATGCACAATTCTTGTATATAGGTTTCCACACTTATCATGCTGCACAAGAAAAATCAGATCAAAAAGGGGAAAAATGAGAAAGAAAGCAAAAACCAAGCAAACAACAAAAAAGTGAAAATACTATGTTTTGATTTACATTCATTCCCCACAATACTCCTTTTGGGTGCAAATGGATCTCTTCATCACAAGTCCATTGGAATTGGTCTGGTTCATCTCATTGTTGAAAAGAGCCAAGTCCAGCATAGTTGAGATCTGGAGTCTTAAAGAAGAAATGATTCTAAAATTTAGAATTGAGCTAAGGGGAGCTAGTGAAGTTATAAGAGACAGGAAATAATAAAATAAAATATAAAGAATGACAAAATAAAAAGGAATGTGAAATATCTTATAAGAAAAACAACAAATCTGGAGAACAGATCAAGAAGAGAAAATGTAAGAATAATTGAGTAACTGAAAGCTATAACAAAAAAGAACTTTGACAATAGTACAAGAAATAAGCAAAAAAAAATGTCCTGAAGTGATAGAACAAGAAGGAAAAGTAGAAATAGAAAAGTCCACCTATCTCCATTTCAAAGAGATATGACAAAGAAACATGTGGAAATTTCAAATTTCAAAACCTCCAGACCAAAGAGAAAATTTTACAAGCAACAACAACAAATTCAAATATGTTGGAGCTATTAAAAAATACATAGGATTTACCAGCAGCTACAGTAAAAGACCAATCAAAAGAACCAGGGTTGTGACCAAAAATATTATATGCAGCAAAATTAAGTATGCTATTGAATGAAACAAATGGACATTCAAGGAATTGTCAGATTTTCAGGATTTTGTTTCAACCAAACTTGAACTCAATAGAAAATTTAACATATAAGAACCAAAATCAAAGACTAATTTCAAAAGACTCAATAACAACAAATTGTATATGTTTTAAATATCAAAATGTAAACCATATGTAATCATAACTGTTAATGTGAATGGGATGAACTCTCCCGTAAAATGAAAGCAAATAACAGAGTGGATTAAAAAACAGAATCCTACAACATGTTGTTTAGAAGAAATACACTTGACACAGAAAGACACATACAGAGTAAAGGTAAAAGACTGGAATAGAACTTTTTATGCTTCATCTAAAGTAAAAAAAAAAAAGCAGGGGTAGCGATTCTGATCTCAGATAAAGCAAAAGCAAAAATAGTTATTATTAAAAGAGATTAGGAGGGAAAGTACATCTTGATAAAGGGTAGTGCAAATAATGAAGATACTAAATGTGTATGCACCAGCAGGTAGAGCAGGCAAATTCCTAGCGAAGATTTTAAGCTAGTTACAGGAAGAAATTGATGGTAAAAATATTCTAGTGGGAGACCTCAACCTTTTCCTCTCAGAATCCGACAAATCTAACCACAAAATAAGCAAGAAAGAAACTAGGGAGGTTAATAGGATCCTAGAAAATCTAGATATGATGGACCTCTGAAGAAAATCAAATATGGGCAGAAAGGAATACACCTTTTCCTCGGCAGTACATTGCACCTATAAAAAAATTGACCATATATTAGGCATAAAAACTTCATAATCAAATGCAAAAAGGCAGAAAAAGAAATTAAAGAAATAATTAGGAGATATTTTGCCCAACTCTGTGACAAGTCTGACAATCTAACCAAAATGGATGAATATTTACAAAAATATAAACTGCCCAGGTTAATAGAATAGAAGAGGAAATAAAATACTTAAACAGTTCCATTATGGAAAAAGAAATTGAACAAGTCATCAATGAACTCCCTAAGAAAAACTCTCCAGGGTCAGATGGATTCACAAGTGAATTCTACCAAATATTTAAAGAACAATTAATTACAGCACTATGCAAGTTATTTAGAAAAATAGGTAAAGAAGGAGTACTGCCAAATTCATTCTATGACACAAATATGGCACTGATATCTAAACCAGGAAGAACCAAAACAGAGAAAGAAAATTACAGATCAATCTCCCTAATGAATATCAATGCAAAAATTTTAAATATTAGCAAAGAAATTGCAGCAAAGATATCAGCAGGATAATACACTGTGATAAAGAGCTATTTATAACAGGAATTCGGACTGGTTTAATATAAAAAAACTATTATAATCAACCATATCAATAACAAAACCAACAGAAATAATATGATAATCTCAATAGATGCAGAAAAATGCTTTTGGCAAAATACAGCACCCATTCCTACTAAAAACACTAGAGAACATTGGGATAAAGGGAGCTTTCCTTAAAATAATAAGCACTATCTAGCTAAATGCTACAGTAAGCATTATTTGTAATGGAGAGAAGCTAGATGTATTCCCAATAAGATCAGGGGTGAAACAAAGATGCCTATTATCACCACTATTACTTAACATTGTACTAGAAATGTTGGCTTTAGCAAAAAGAAAAGAAAAAGAAATTAAAGGAATTAGAAGAAGCAATAAGGGAATAAAACTATAACTCTTTGCAGATGATATGATAGTATACTTAGTGAATCCTAGGAAATCATCCCAAATTTACTGGAAACAATTCACAGCTTTAGCAAAATTGTAGGATATAAAATAAACTTACACAAATCTTCAGCATTTCTATATATTACTGACAAAGTCCACCAACCAGCCACAGAAGGAGAAATCCCTTTTAAAATTACTGTAGACAAAATAAAATACTTGGGGGTTTACTTGCCAAGACAAACCCAAGAACTATAGTTACAAAATACTTCTCACACAAATAAAACCACATCTAAACAGTTGGAAAAATATGAATTGTTCATGGCTAGGCCAAGCTAATATAATAAAAATGACAATTCTGCCCAAATTGATCTACTTGTTCAGTGCCATATCAATCAAACTGCCAAAATATTATGTTATAGAACTAAAAAAAATAATAGCAAAATTCATCTGGAGGAGCAAAAGGTCAAACATTTAATGAAAAATACCAAGGACAGTGGCTTAGCAGTACCAAACCTAAAACTATATTATAAAGCAGCAGCCATCAAAATCATTTGGTATTGTCTAAGAGTGGTGGATCAGTGGAATAGACTAGATACACAAGACACACTAAGCGAGGCTTATAGCAATCTAGTATTTGATAAACCCCCAAACTCCAATTTCTGGAATAAGAACTCACTATTTGACAAAAATTGCTGGAAAAAGTGGAAAATAATATAGAAGAAACTTGGCATGTAACTGCATCTCACACCCCATACCAAAATAAGGTCAAAATGCATACATGATTTGGGCATAAAGGATGATATCATAAACAAATTAGGAGAACAAGAGATAATTTACCTATCAGATCTTTGGAGAAGGGAGGAATTTATGACCAGAGAACAACTAGAGAACATTATGAAAGACAAAATGGACAAATTTGATTACATTAAATTAAAAAGGTTTTGCACAAACAAAACCAATAGAAACAAGATTAAAAGGGATGTACAAAGCTGGGGGAAAATCTTTACAACCAGTATTTCTGATAAAGGTCTCATTTCTTTTTATTATTATTTTTTAATAAAGCTTTTTATTTTCAAAACATATACATGGATAATTTGACAACATTGACCCTTGCATCGCTTTGTGTTTCAGATTTTCTCTTCCTTTCCTTTACTACTTTTCCTTTACCCTTATGGCAAGCAATCCAATATGTTAAAATATGTTAAACATGTTAAAATATATGTTAAATCCAATATGTATAAACATATTTATGCAATTCTCTTATTGCATAAGAGAAATCAGATTTAAAAAAAAAGTAAATGAATAAGAAAATAAGATTTTCTTACAACAACAACAACAAAAACAACAACAAAGAGAGTGAGAATGCTAAGTTATGATCCACATTCAGTTCCTACAGTCCTCTCTATAGGTGTAGTTGGCTCTCTTCACCACAAGATCATTGGAACTGGCATCAATCATCTCATTGTTGGAAAGAGACATGTCCATCAGAATTGATCTTTGTACAATATTGATGTTGTCATGTACAATGATATCCTGGTTCTTCTCATGTCACTTAGCATCAGTTCATGAAAGTCTCTCCAGGCCTCTCTAAAATCAGTCTCTTCTGGAAATTGAAGAGATGCCTTTCATTTGGAGAATGGCTGAATAAATTATGGTATATGAATACTATGGAATATTATTGTTCTGTAAGAAATGACCAGCAAGATGATTTCAGAGAGGCCTGGAGAGACTTACATGAACTGATGCTGAGTGAAATGAGCAGAACCAGGAGATCATTATACACGGCAACAACAGTACTATATGACGATCAATTCTGATGGACATGGCTCTCTGCAACAATGAAATGTTTCAAACCACCTCCAATTGTTCACTGAAGAAAGCCATATACACCCAGAGAGAGGGATGCGAAATGTGGACCACAACATAACATTCTCATAC
>JAJPUD010000666.1:138745-156097 GCA_023553655.1 Myrmecobius fasciatus
ATTTCTAAAATATATAAAGAACTGTGTCAAATTTAAAAGAATACATATCATGCCCTAAATGATAAATGGTCAAAATATATGAACAGACAGTTTTCAGATGATGAAATTAAAGCCATTTATAGTTATATGAAAAATGCTCTAAATTGCTATTAATTAAATAAATGCAAATTAAAACAACTCTGAGGTACCACCTCACACCTCTCAGATGGGCTAAGGTGACAGGAAAGGGGGGGATGTGGGAAAACTGGGACACTAATATCTTGTTGGTGTAGTTGTGGAGAGCAATCTGGAAGTATGCTCAAAGGGCTATAAAACTGTGCATACCCTCTGATGCAGCAGTACCATTACTGGGTCTGTATCTCAAGGAAATAAAGAAGGGAAAAGAACTCACATGTGCAAAAATGATTTGTAGCAGCTGTTTTTGTGGTAGCAAAGAATTGGAAAAGGAGTGGATGCCCATCAATTGGGGAATAGCTGAACAAATTGTGATACATGAATAAGTAATAGAATATTATTGTTCTCTAAAAAGTGATGAACAAGGTGATACAGAAAGGCCTGATTTACATGAACTGATGTAAATTTGAAAGATTTACATGAACTGATGCTGAGCGAAACCAGTAGAACCAGGAATACATTGTATACAATAACAGCAAGAATGTGTGATGATCAACTGTGGAAGACTTGGTTCTTCTCAGTGGTTCAGTGATCCAAAGCAATCCCAATAGACTTTGGACATAAAATACCATCTGCATCCAGAAAAAGAACTAAGGAGACTGAATATAAATCAACACATGCTAGGTTCACTTCTTTTTTCTGTTTTTCTGTTTTGTTTTTTTGGTTTTTGGTTTTCTGTTTTTGTCTCCCATGGTTTTCCCCATTTGCTCTGATTTTTCTCTCCCAATATAATTCATAAAACAATGGCTATTAAAAATAAATAATTTTTAAATGTAAGCCATATGCCTGAGAGTAACATTAATAATTGGATAGTTCAAAAGAAAAGCTGGGGTAGAGCTGAGTATGATGTAACTCTAATAAGCAAAACTGTCTAAGAAAAGGTAAATAGTAATCATAGTATACAAATAATACAAATGATAGCAAGATCTAACACAGAAGTATTAGATCAGGGAGGAGGGCTATTCCTATTCACATCAGGAATAGGTTAAGAGGGAACAATACACGTGTGTATACCAGGAAGTATATAGCACCCTCCAAAATCTATAAAAGAATAAGGGAGAGGGAATAGGATAAAGCAGGAAATGGGATGTTTTGTAAATCAGTGGGAGTGGCATAAGCTGTGTAGATCAATGGGAAAGAAATAAAGAAGGAGTGAAAGGAGAACTTGGATAATATGGGATACAGAATCCTGTTTAGATTAACAGGAGTGAGAAGTCAAACAGAAGAGTTAGCAGGAATAGGATTGTGGACTTCTAAGAACTTGTCACTTTTGTTTGTGTTATGGCCTGGACTCCTGAGAGTCTGGCCAAGCCCAGACTTCTCACAATAATATGGTGGTGATGATGATGTATTTTTTCATTTTGTGAAGATTTTATTTTGTATTTATTTTTGTCATTCACTTTTTAAAATTTTGAGTTCCAATTTCTGTCCTTCCCTCTCATTTTTCTTCTACC
The DNA here is from genome assembly GCA_023553655.1 of Myrmecobius fasciatus. Taxonomy (NCBI): domain Eukaryota; kingdom Metazoa; phylum Chordata; class Mammalia; order Dasyuromorphia; family Myrmecobiidae; genus Myrmecobius; species Myrmecobius fasciatus. The sequence goes on from JAJPUD010000666.1 coordinate 140,374, forward strand.
CATCAAAAGGACAAACATATGATATGAATTAGAATCATGTTTTTACATGTATAAATACCACAGAGTCATACTAGGAAAGCTGAAAGTTAGTGAAAATAAATATGGGATTTTTTTCCCTCTGAAATTACTTATGAAAGCTTGGAGCAAAAAAAAAGTTTTGCAAAGGTCAATGTAGAAAAATCACTCATATGTTTTGTAAATAAAAAGCTTTTAATAAAAAAAATTACTTATGGACCCCAGTGGAGAACTCTTCCTAAAGAGGCACCAAAAGGCCAATGAATAAAGGGACTTGTCCAGGCTCACTCAGCCATCCTACTCAACTCCAAACCAAACCCAGTCCTCTATCCCCCAACCAGAATAACAGACAATGTCAACTGTTATCATCAGGATTTTTATTAGTAATAAAAAGCCTCAAGCCTCAAGAATGATCTGAAGCTGGCTTGATTGCAGGGCTCATACGAAGGACACCGATCTTATTCTGATGTCACCACTAACTTCCACGGTGTCGATGTTTATTGTCTCATTGCGATGGAGGACACTCAACTCAAACCCATCAGGCAGCTTTATTGTAAATTAAGTCCCTTGAAATGCTATGTAAATCTGAATGGGAAGAGGGCAGAAGTAGATGAACACAGAATCCTGGGCTTGGACACAGGAAGACCCGGATTCAAATTCCAACTCAAGACACTACAAGACACCTTGTGTCTTGGGTAAGGCATTTCTCCATTCCAAGCCTCCCTTTCCTCCTCAGTAAAATGAGTGGGTCACAGTAGATGGCTCCCTATACCCTCTCCCACTTTAAATCTAGGGTCCTGTAATATGTTCTAGCATACCCCAGACTCTTCTCTTATCCTATCGGGGGCTATGGGCCTTCACAACTCATTCCACCACTTTATCTCAAGGGATGTTGGGCTTGTTGCCATTGGCTTTTGGAAACCCACTGACCCTTTTCACCTTCTAGCTTTTCATCTTTCCCCCATCACCATTTGCTTCCAGGTCTCTTCTGTCAAATGCAAGGGATGGATGAGATCATGTCTTGGGTCCTTCCGCTGTGGTATATACCATGCTCTGATTCTGGGGTCTTACCTCCACCCTGACCCCTTTCACAAAGGGGAAATAGCTCTGTCTTATTTCCTTGCCCCATTTCCCGTTGAACATGGTTGCAGATTATTTTGTGGCCATCACGTAGATAGTTGAAGCGTGCATTAAAGTGAAGTGCAATGCTATCGCCAACATTGCCCAATGCAATTCTAAATCTGGGAATAGAGAATACATCTTCATCATTGGCATAGGTCTCAGAGCCTGGAAAATCCCCACTCAGAGAATCCTCCCAAAGGGACTTTCACTCCATCCTGACCTAAAGCATCATGGTCTTTCTTAAGCAGTATCCCTCCTTCCCCCACCCTGTCCAACAAGTCACCATTGCCCACATTTCACTATTTCTAGACACAAGGAATTCACTACTTATCCAAATAGTTCATTTGGGATTGGGAAGTTTTTGTTGGAAAGATTTCCCTGATTCTGTGTCCTAGACCAGTCATCTAGAGCTGAGACAAAACAAGTTTGGTGCTTCTAATTAAGGGTAAAGTGCAAGCAGATGTGTGAAGGATTCATCTCTCACCCATGTTTAAATTGTCTCATCCATCCAATTTTCTACTTACTGCTGGGCATTTAATGATGTCTCCCATTAGTCTTATAACCGATCCAGGTCTCAGGTTCAAGCTCTTGGCAAGGAATGGCTGAAGAAACCAAGCACAGCAAGATTAGGACTGGCTGGGAGCTGAGAGGAGTCAGAGCTTCCAGGTGGGAAGAGCTTCCCTCCAGGAAGATTCTAGCTTTGTGACCTTGAGGAAGCCTCTTCATGTCTCTAAGCCTCAGTTTCCCCATATGTTAAATGAGGATCTAGCCTAGGTGACTGACCCAGTCAACTTCTCATTTTACACATCAGGAAACTGAGATTCAAAGAAGCAAATCATGACCTTCCCCAGGTCACACAAGTGAGCAACAGAATCAGAAATGGAATCCACATTTTTGCTCAATCTCAGGTTCATGTTCTCTCTTTCCACTGGCTGCCCCAAAGCCTTCTTCGGTTGTCATCACATGGATTCTGGTCCTTGCTCAAGGATGAAGGGGGATGGGAAGGAGGAGGAGGATTGTAGTTATACCCGAAGGATAGGAGATAAACTATAACTCAATGGGGAAACTACCTGGCAGCTAGGTCAGCCTTACCTCACCTTCCCCATATTCCCCAGTTATTGTCCTGTCCTCTTCCTCATTCTCCCAGAGCTTAAGTAGGGATTCTTAAGGATGGAAATGGTCCCAAGAAAAGTGTTCAGAAGAGCTTTGCCCATGCTCTAGGGGCCAAGTCTGGGTCCCAATCAAGAATAGGAGCTAATCATGCCCAGTAGAAGGGGCATTGGCAAGGGAGGGTGGAAGAGGTTCAGAAAGAAGGGGAAACCCTGGCAGAAACATTAAAAACTAAAAACCCCTGCTTCTCCTGGCAGGGTTAAAAGGATAAGGGCATTGAGGCAGCACAGAAGTGTGGTCCTTCCTGTTCTAAATCCTTAGAGAAGTAGTTGAGAACAAGGGAAGGGATATCTTATAAACTGGTTTCCTAGAGAAGAAATAGTGTTTTTGTGAGATCAATTGGGTATTATTTTTAGAAGTGGGAGAGGGAGGGCTAGAAGAGGGAATCATTTGCCCCCTGTCCCACACCTTCTTTGGTCTCCACCTTTTTCCTTTTCTAGTGGAGCCTCTTCAGTCCAAACTCTTTCTGTACCATAAAACTGGAGTAGAGTTGACTCTGTAAAACCATTATTTGTTTTAGAAAAATCTGATTCTCTGGTAAAAGATTCATTTCTGTCCCCATTCTCCTCCCCAGCCACCTCTTCTCTTTTCCTTTCTTCTCAACTGAGGGAAGTTTCCTCCATATCGTACCCTCTTCTCCTCAGCATCCCCACACAAATGGAATTTTCTGAGGCAGGGGACACCCTAACCTTAATCCCACTCCCTCTTGCTCCCCTCTCCCTAGGACCTCTCTGGATTTACCAACTTGCCAAAGACAAGTTGTAGAGGGGAGAGCATGGAAAAGGCATCCCTCAAAGAGCTGAGAACATCAAAGTTGGGATTAGGAAAAAAGAGAAAGAATTCCAGCCTATGGGGAGAGTGTGAGGGGTTATAACATCCCCACTCCTTCCCGAACATACTCTTCTCAAGTCTCCGGGCTGATTTCCAAGCATCAACCCCAGAGGATGCCCCACTTTTGGAGTCTCTGCTGGAAAATGGAGCCCCTTAACGCACTCACATTGGCCATGATGGAGGATGAGAAATGCTCTTGCAATTCTCTTGGCTGCTCTGAGACCTGGAAGGATAAGGACCAATTCTGATCCTGAGATGGTAACTCAGGAAGCTATTGGATTCTTCAAATACCTTGGCTGAGCTTCTTCTGGGGAACCCATCACCACACACCTCCAGCCCAACCCTCTGGAACTTTTCCCCAATATGGAACACAAAAGGAGAAGGGGGTGTATCTCAGGGTTGGCTGAATTTCCGGAGTCTTTCTTGGAAGGTCAGCCAAAACAACCCTTTCACTACACCCTCTCTGTCTATGGGTGCCTAAGGGGGGAATGTGTCACAGGCTACCTGAGGTCCTAAGCCTGAGTCTTATTCTCTGGCAGCACCAATGGGCCCATTGGGGTCTCTGTTACTCCCTTCCTTGGGCTGACATGGCAGGGCTTTGTGGGGAGCCTCAGCCTACCTCCAGCTTCCTGAGCAAACTGGGCAGGGAGTATTTTCTGACAGCAGAAAACTACAGGTTCAGCCCTGGTCACTTTGCCCATCTTTCTTTCCTTTTATGTAAAGACGTGGGGGACCTCCACAAGGTTCAGTAAGACTAGAGACATCCACAGACAAGAGATGATGGAGGTGGGCCAACTTGGCCTGGAAGGTCTTTTCTAATCTGAATTGTATAATCTTGTGGATTCTAAGGTGCTGGCCAGTTACTATGTGGGACAGAATCTTCTGGCCTCTCTTTGGCTAGTAGAATCCAGTATAAACATTGTCTTAATTGAATGCTTGCTAGGAAAGGGAGAAGCCTCCCTGCATCTCAATTTTCAATTTTGTAAAGTATGGGTGTTTAACATATGATGTTTTAGTGGAATATTGGCTCTTGAAAAGGGTGTGTCTGTATGTGTGTGTGTGTGTGTGTGTGTGTTCTAGTGTTATTAATAGGAATAGGTGTTGGATTTTATCAAATGCTTTTTCTGCATCTATTGAGATAATAATATAATTTTTGCTAGTTTAGTTATTGATATAGTCAATTATGCTAATAGTTTTCCTAATATTGAACCAGCCCTGCATTCCTGGTATAAATCCTACTTGTTCATAGTGTATTATCGTAGGAATGACTTTCTGTAATCTCTTTGCTAATATTTTATTTAAGATTTTTGCAACAATATTCACTAGGGAAATTGATCTATAATTTTCTTTCTCTGTTTTTACCCTACCTGGTTTAGGTATCAGCATCATATCTGTGTCATAAAAGGAATTTGGTAGGAATCCTTCTTTCCCTGTTTTTTTTTTAACAGTTTATATAGTATTGGAATTAATTGTTCTTTAAATGTTTGGTAGAATTCACATGTAAATCTGTCTGATCCTGGAGATTTTTTCTTAGGGAATTGATTAATAGCTTGTTCTATTTCTTTTTCAAAAATGGGACTATTTAAATAATTTGTTTCCTCTTCTGTTAATGTGGGCTATCTATACGTTTGTAGATATTCCCACATTTCACTTAGGTTATCAAATTTATTGACATGTAGTTGGGCATGTGGGTGTGTTTTCAAAGCTGCCAATTCATTCCTAGCCCCTCTAGATTGAATTTGTAAGATTGAATTGGGTCCCAAGGATGCCACATTTGACCTCACCCTTTCTTCCCTATGATTAAAGTTTCCTAAAGTCCCAACTAAGGAAAAAATAAAGCCTTCCACTCTACTCCCTCCATTCTCCCCAGTGGCAATATAAACTTTGAAGGGAAAGGCAGAACACCCACAGCCAGCAACTTGATCCCAGCTTTGCTCCCTCTCTCTTTTATACATTTCCAGCACTGGAATTGAGTGGGTGGAAAGAAGAAAGAGAGTCGAGAAGGGTGCTCAACTTTGCCAAAAGATGAAGGAACTGGAATCAAGTTCAGGATATGAGTCTACTAGGATCCCAATTTATAAATAAGGAAACTAAACATTAGAGAATTGAAGTGGCTTGCAGCTGTAGGTCTTGATATTCAGTTCCCCCTCAAGAGAGGAGCAAGAGCTAAGGGTGAAAGAAGAGACAAAGTTCCAATGATCTTGTGATGAAAAGAGCCATCTACACCTAGAGAAAGGACTGTGGGAATTGAATGTGGATCATAACTTAACATTCTTACTCTTTTTGTTGTTCATTTGCATTTTTTTTCCTCACTTATTTACTTTCTTTTTTTATCTGATTTTTCTTGTGCAGCAAAATAATTGTATAAATATGTTTATACATATTAGATTTAACATATATTTTAACATGTTTAACATATGTTTTGAAAATAAAAAGCTTTAAAAATTAAAAAAAAGAAAAAAAGAAGAGGCAAGATGGAAAAAATAAAATCCCTTCTTTTCACTCACTGTCTAAATGGAGGACATGTCACAGATACTTCTGAGTCCCCTAGCCTGAATTCCATCCTCTGACTATACCTGGGGGAAGGGAACATTGGGATCTCTGTTACTCTCTCCCTTTACATCTCCAGAAATCCTTCCCTTGAAGATGAAACCTAATGAAAGCAGAGATATAAACCTACTCCATTAAACTAGTCACTAGGGTGTGCTATAGTGCATGTTGTATTGGATTTGCAGTCAGGAAATGCCTGCTTAGCTTTCTGACCCCAGACAAGTTTTTAAACTTCTACCTGCCTCAATTTCCTCCATCTATATAATGGGTACAATAATAGCCCAGAATTTTAAATATCAAATGAGATAATATTTGTGTAGTACTTTGCAAACCTTACTGAGTTTTATATATATATATATCAATGTTATTTTTGGTTCTCACAACAACCAAATAAAGGAAGCTTTATTAGGATACCCATTTAAAAAATCAGAAAAGGAATTCACCGGAGCTGTCCCCCAAAGTCGTCCTTATATTTTTAAATAACGACTCTAAACAAATTCTAGTGTCAGGTCCCACAAAAAGTCTGAGTGATGCAGTTTTCCAACCCAATACAACTTAGAATGTTGGCAGGAAAGGTCTATTGCACCTCAGTGAGAGTGGAGTGCAGTCCAGCACAAACTGTGCCAGGATAGCCCCAACCCCAGAAAACCTGGAGTAGCCCTTAGGAGCCACTGAATCAGCAGCAACAGTCCCTGATTCTGGAAATCTCAGTCCACAGACAATAGGAGTTTAACAACTGGGCAGAAGGAGATTACAGAGATCCCTTTGCTAGCACAGAGGCAGGACTCTATTGCTTTATCCATACTGTAATCCAGATTGCATTTCTGAGTGGTAGTCCCAGCACAAGGAGGAGCACTACTAGTACACTAGAGATTCCAGTCACAGTGGAGCAGGAACCCTTCCCACTGTTCCAGGGAAGAAACACATGCTTGTGGTCATTCACCAATCAGAGCACAGACAAGGAGAGTAGCAAATTTCTCTCTTTATATGGAAGAAGCAAAAAATTACAGGTTCCTAGAAGCATCTCTAAAAATAGCTGCACAACCCCCCCCCCAACTTGGAGCAGTGCACTCTCTACCCTGGAAGCAGAACCCTAGTTTAACAAAGAGTTAAAAGCCAAGAAATAGGCTGGAAAACTGAACAAACAAGAACAAAAGATTCTGATCATATAAAGTTTCTATGTTGACAAAGAAGATCAAAATACATACTCAGAAGATAACAAAGTTAAAGCTCATACATCCAAAGCCTCCAAGAAAAACGTGAATTTGTCTCAAGGCATGGAAGAGCTCAAGAAGGATTTTGAAAATTAAGTAACAGAGAAAGAGGAAAAGAATTGGGTAGAGAAAGCAATGGAATGCAAAAAAATCATGAAAAATGAGTCAACAGTTTGGAAAAGGAAACACACACACAGAAATCCTAAAGAAAAAACACCTTCAAAATAGAATAGAATAGACATACAAAAAAACCAATGAGGAAAATAATTGGCCAAATGGAAAGAGAAGCATGATCTTTCACTGAAGAAAAAAATTCCTTAAAAAGTAGAACTGGCCAAGTGGAGGAAGTACAAAGGAAACCTGAAATAAATTACTCCTTAAAAATTAGAATTGAGCAAAATCAAGCAACTTTATGAGAATATAAGAAACAATAAAACAAAAATGAAAGAATGAAAAAAGAAGACAATGTGATATATATCATTGGAAAAATAACTGCCATAGAAAATAGATCCAGGAGAGATAATTTAAAAATTATTGGACTATCTGAAGTCCAGGATAAAAAAGAGCAGGGATATCATCTATCAAAAAAAATTACCAAGGAAAATTTCCCTGATATTTTAGGAGTAGAAGGTAAATTAGAAATTCAAAGAATTCACCAGCCACCTCCTGAAAGATATCCCCAAATGAAAACTTCTAGGAATATGATAGACCAGTTCCAGAGATCCCAGAGCAAGGAGAAAATATTACAAGCAATCAGAAACAATTCAAGTATGGTAAAGCTAGCATCAGAATAACACAAGATGTAGCAGCTTCTATACTAACTAATCAGAGAGCTTGGAAAATAAGGAGCTATGATTACAACCAAGAGTCACTTACTCAGCAAAACTGAGTGCAATCCTTTTTTTTTGGGGGGGGGAGAAAAATGGATACTCAATGAAATAGAGGACTTTCAATCATTCTTGATAAAATGAACAGAACTTAATAGAAAATTTGATTTTTAAATTTAAGACTCAAGAGGAGCATAAAAAGATAAACAGGAAAGGGAAATCATATAGAACATACTATTTATATTCAATGCAAACTGTTTACATTTCTACATGGGAAGATAATACTTGATACATAAGAACTTTCTTAGAAGTATATGTAGACAGGGCAACTAGGTGACAAAGTAGATAGAGCACCAGCCCTGAAGTCAGGAGGACCTGAGTTCAAGTCTGGTCTCAGACACTTAACATTCCCTAGCTGTGTGACCCTGGGCAAGTCACTTAACCTCAATTGCCTCAGCAAAAAGCAAAAAAAAAAAGTATATGTAGACAAAGAGCACATGTATGTTGAATATTGTAGAGGCCATGCTGAACCCTAACCCTGAACCCCAGATTAGTTTATGAAAATTACTAACATAAACATTTTACAAAATTACTAACACAAGAGTCTTTTCATCTAATTGAGTTCTCCATGTTGGGGTTGTCCAATTTAACAAGGCAAAACAAGGATGGAAATCCTCTAGTTATCTTCTCATTATAAAGCAATGAATTTACAATTTGTGTTTCACAGCTCTGAAGTCTATCAGAATTTATAGGCCCTGCCCCTATGGAATCACATCAAACTGATTAATACTGATTACAATAAAATAGGAATATAATTAATTATCTATCACAAGGCACAGGAACAAGCATATAGACCTTTTTCACTGCAATATTGCCTGGAAAAGCACAAAAGTATTGTCCACTGAATAGAGCCCAGGCAAGCATGTTTTCATGGGACTGGCATGCAAGAACTTCTCCAGGCAATCACATTTTGCCAGGATCTTATGCAAGCACTCAAGATGCAGTATCAAAATCTTTGATTTTGACAGTAATCAAAATCAGATTAATGAATGTTGTGTCTACAACCCTCCACTGTCTGCATACAGAAAAAGATCTAAGAAGACCAAGTATAAATCAACACATTCTACATTCACTTCTTTTTTCTGGTTTTTTTTATCTCTCCCATGGTTTTTCCCTTTTGCTCTGATTTTTCTCTCCAGACATAATTCATAAAGCAGATAACACAAACACGATGACCAAATACTTAATCCAAATTTTATAAGATACTGTAAACACCCAACAAAAGAAAAAAAAATTCTTCTCTGGTATGAAAGGAGAGCCACACATTTTTTTAGTTTATTTATTTATTTTTTAATCCTTTTTTTTTTTTTTTTTTTTTTTGCTGAGAGAGTTTTTTCTGGTTGCAGATGACATTTTCTATCCAAAGTCTATTGGGATTCCACTGGATCACTTAGCTACTGAGAAGAACCAGGCCTTTCATAGTTGATCATCTCATTCTTACTGTTATTGTGTACAATGTGTTCCTGGTTCTGCTTGTTTTGCTCAGTATCAGTTCATGTACATCTTTCCAGGCCTTTTTATAATCAGCTTGTTCATCATTTTTTATTGGAACAATAATATTCCATTGCCTTTATGTACCACAACTTGTTCAGCCATTCCCCAATTGATGGGCATTCACTCCTTTTGTAATTCTTTGCTTCCACAAAAAGAGCTGCTACACACATTATTGCACATGTGTACATGATTGTGAAGGAATACTTCTGTCCATAAGAAATGATGAGTAACATGCTCTCAGAAAAATCTGAAATGTCTCCCATAAACTGATGTGGACATTTGGAGTAAAAAGGGAGCTCTCAGTGGTCACAGTTAGCTATAGTTGCCCCATTTCTCCTCTCAATCACAAAGGTCCATCTCTTTTGTTTCTTTGTGTTTACTCTTTCCAGATCTTAAGCAAAGAAATATAGTAAGCAAGGGGACAAGTCCAGTGATACTGAGGGCAACATCCTATGGGGGTTCAAACCTTGAACCTCTCATGGACACCCTTAGAATCCTGTAGAGACAAAGAATAGCCACCCCATGTGAACTTAACCTGATGCTCTAGTGAGAGTGGAGACAGGGAGCCCAGATTTTGGGCTATATCTTTATTTGGGGGTTGTAATGTGGAAAAAGGATTAACTTCATTGCTCATGGCCTCAGAGGGAAAACCAATAGGGATACTGGAACTGCCTCAAAATAAAGAAGTTGTTCAAAATCTAAGTTGGCTAGTAGTGGAACTGCTTGAGACCTCTTTCACTGATGATGTTCAAGCAATGGCTTCTCATTGGTATTAGAGAGAACATTGCTACCCTGGGAGGTATTTTTGCAGGCACTAAAGTACAGAGCCAAAATTTAAATCCAGCTCTCCTGACTCTCAATCATATGAGCTCCCTTTGCTCTAATGTTTCTATAGCACTTTCCTCATAAAAATCTTAATTTTGTAGGTGGCTAAAAATACCATTCTCCCCATTGGATGAATGAAGAAATTGAAGGTCAGAAAAGCTAAATGAATGTGTGTGGCCACAAAACTACAATGTTTGGGAGGTGGGATTCATAACCAGCTTTTCTGATTCATAGTTGACAGGCTGCTGGGCTCAGTCAGGAAGTTCTGGGTTCAAATCCCTTTTCAGGCATTTCGTAAGTGAGTGAATCACTTCCCTCCTGGAAGTGCAATTTTCTCAGTGTCAAATGAGTGGTATAGATTGGGCCTTATAAGTTCTCTTCCAGTCCTGAATTTAGGGTCTATTGCTTTTTAAAAAATCAATAGCACTTTATTTTTACTAATAACATTTAAAAATAACTTTAAATTCAATTTTGTAAGATTTTGAGTTCCAATTTTTTTCTGCCTCTGTCCCTTACCTCCCCCATCCTTAAAACAGCAAGCAATATGATTTAGGGTATACATGAACAATCCTTCCAAACTTATTTCCATGTTTGTCATGTTGTGAAAGAAAAATCAGAACAGAAAGGGAAAACCATGAGAAAGAAAAATCAAACAAATAAAAAGTGAAAATAGTATGCTTTAATCTGTCTTCAGTCTCCTTAGTTTCTCTCTGGATTCAGATAGCATTTTGTATCCCAAATCTATTGGAATTGTTTTGAATTACTGTATTGCTGAAGAGAGTTAAGTCTATCATAAGTGATCATCACGTAATTTTGCTCTTACTGTATACAATGTTCTCTTGATTCTGCTCATTTCACTCAGTATCAGTTCATGTCTTTCCAATCTTTTCCAAAATCAGCCTGCTCATCATTTCTTATAGAACAGTAGAGTGCCATTACATTCAGATAACACAATTTGTTCAGCCATTTCCCAGTTGATGGGCATGTCATAGATTTATATCTTTGCCACCACAAAAAGAGTTGTCATAAACATTTTTGCACATATGGTTCCTTTTCCCTTTTTTATAATATCTTTGGGATACAGGCCCAGGAGAGACATTGCTGGATCAAAAGGAATGCACAGTTTGATTGCCCTTTGGGTATAGTTCCAAATTGCTTTCTAGAATGGCTGGATCATTTCACAACTCCATCGATAATGTATTAGTGTTCCAGTTTTTCCACCTCCCCTCCAATATTTATCATTTTCTTTTCCTATCATCTTAGCAAATCCAATAAGGTAGTACCTCAGAATTCTTTTAACTTGCATTTTTCCAATCAATAGTGACGTAGAACATTTTTTCATGTAACTCTAGATGGTTTTAATTTCTGCATCTGAAAACTACATGCCTATATTCTTTAATCATTTATCAACTGGGGAATGACTTGTATTATTATAAATTTGACTCAGTTTTCTTTATATTTAAGAAATGAAATCTTTTTCAGAAACACTAGATATAAAAATTGCTTCCCACTTTCTGCTTCTTTTGTGATCTTGACTGCATTACTTTTGTTTGTGCAAAACTTTTAAAATTTAATATAATCAAAATAATCCATTTTGCATTTCATAATGTTCTCTAATTCTTGTTTGGTCATAAATTCTTCCCTTCTCCAAAGATCTAGCAGGTAAGTTATCCTTTGCTCTTCTAATTTGTTTATATTATCACCCTTTATGTCTAAATCATGAATGCATTTAGACCTTATCTTGGTAGAGGGTGTGAGATGTTGGTGTATCCTTAATTTTTGTTTTTACAATTTTTAAGTTTTTCCAGAAATTCTTGCAAGTAGTGAGTTCTTATCCTTGAGGATGAGTTTATCAAACAGTAGATTACTATAGTCATTAACTACTGTGACTTGTATATCTAACCTCTTGCATTGATGTATTTTTCTATTTCTTGACTATGGGTCTAGTACTTTTAAATGGTCAAAATGTGTAAAGGGCATGAGAGTTGGGAGTGGGGACACATAAATGTATGAGATACTCAGGGAATGTATTATACTTCCGAAAAAGAGAAGAGAGAGATCAGAGCCTCACAAAAGGACCTCAGAGGCCATCTAGTCCAACTCCCTAATGTTACAAAAAAGGAAACTGAGGTGGGGGAATCACTCAGATCCATAAAGCATAAGTGTATAGAGCTGAAAGGAGCTGGGAGGCAAAGCTCTTTATTTTACCCCCAAGGAAACTGAGGCCCAGGGTTTTCTCCAAGGACATCTAGGCAGTGAATATCAGAAGTCAAATTCAAACCCAATATTTTTGACTCCAGAGCCAGAGTCTCTCCCCATTCTCCCCCCATTTTGCGGGCAGATGTCTCTGAGCTTCCTTAAAATGCTTCTCAAGGGGACACAAGATTTGGATCCAGCAGCTTTCCAGCAAGTGGACTTGCCCAAACTTTGGGGTCCAGTCCCCTCCCTTCCCTAATATATAGAAGTTCCCATGCACTTACTACTATGGGAAATCCCTTTCCCATTACTATTCAGGGATTGTCTAGAACTTCTAAGTTCTTATTTTGTTATTTTGTGTTATGGCCTGGGATCCTGATGGTATGAACAATACCAAGGACCCCTTCTTAGAATAATGTAGTGGTATTGGTTTTGTTTTTCATATTGAGAAGGTTTTCAATTTTTAAAAATTTGTTTAATATTCATTTTTTTAAAGTTTAAGTTCCACTATGACCATAGGAGTATAAAACTGTACATACCCTTTGATACAACAAGATATAGGTCTGTATCCCAAAGAGAATTAGAAAAGAAGGAAAAGGACCCACATCTGTAAAAATGTTTGTAGCAGCCCTTTTTGTGGTGGCAAGGAATTGGAAACTGAGTGGCTGCCCATCAATTGGGGAATGGCTGACTAAGTTATGGTATATGGATGTTATGGAATATTATTGTTCAGTGTAAATGAGGAGCAAGCTGATTTCAGAAAGGCCTGGAAAGACTTATATGAACTAATGCTGAGTGAAGTGAGCAGAACCAAAAGAACATTGTATATAGTAACAACAAGATTATGTGATGGACGTGGCTCTTTTCAACAATGAGGTGATTCAAGGCAATTTCAATAGACTTGGGATGGAAAGTGCCATCTGCATCCAGAGAGAGAACTATGGAATCTGAATGTGGATCATAGCATAGTATTTTCACCATTTTTATTGTTGTTGGTTTGCTTGTTTTATTTTTTCTTTTCTTGCTTTTTCCCCCTTTTGATCTGATTTGTGTGTGTGTGTGTGTGTGTGTGTGTGTGTGTGTGTGTGTGCACAGCATGATGAACATGTTTAGGGAGGAGGAAAGAAAGAAAAACTTGGAACATAAGATTTTGCAAAAGTGAATGTCGAAAACTATCTTTGCATGTATTTGGAAAAACAAAATACTATTAAAACACACAAAAAAATGAGTTCCAAATTCTCTCCCTCATCTCATTCTTTCCCTATTTACTGAAAAGGCAAGCAATACAGTCTCGATTGCAATAATATGTAAGTATTATTTGAAATATATAAATGTATGCATATTTGAAATATTTAAATATGAAATTTGAAAAGTTGAAATATGAAATATCTATTTGAAATATAAAAAACAGAGTATTACTTAGAAAAAAGAAGTCAGTGACAATAAAGATATGGGAATAACACCTAAAATATCAGCTGTTATCATCATCAACCCATTAGCAACAAGAGAGCCCCAAGTGTCAAGAATGGGGCTTGAAGCCAGGTTCATTGGAGGGCTTCATAGAAGGAGCTTGAAGCCTTGGGTACTTTCCAAGAAGTTGATTATCAGTTAAGACAATTAGGGCAAGTGAAGGCAAAATCATGAAGCAGCTTCACCTCAAACAGCTTTCCTTCCAAGGTTATGAAAACTTGAAAGGGGAGAGGGCAGAATAGGGTAAATAAAGACCCCTGGGCTTGGAGACAGGAAGACCCAATTTCAAATTTCACCTCAAGACACTCATTACAAGATATGGGCAAATAATTTCTCCATTCTGAGCCTCAGTTTCCTCCTCTGTAAAATGTTTCTTCTCTCTTCTTTCTTCCATATGTGGTTTCTTTCTCAAAGTTGGAGATAATTTGATTTTGAAGTCTTATAACTGCTGAAGCATGGGTTGGAGTACATGCCAATTTTAGCATAGTTCTAGGCTCAGCTCCAATATAAAGCTAGGAATAGAGAACATATCTCCATTATTGATATGGCTCCAGAGTCTTGAAAACGCTGTACTTAAGGATCCCTGAGCTAGAAGACCCTCAAAGGAAGTCTTGCTCTATCCTTACATGGAGCACTATGATTGCTCTTTTGCTGTACCCCTCCTCACTCCACCACAAGTGACAATGGCATATATTATACTCTCTCCGGAGACAGAGAACTAATTAATTATCCAACATGTCTATTCCAGCTATTGAGCAGTTTCTGTTGAGAAGATTTTCCTGATGCTGAATCCTAGCCCAGTCATCTGTGTTCTGAGGCAATACACATTTGGTTCTCCTAATCAAGGAACAAGTGTGTAGAGACTTCAGCTCTCACCCATGTTTAAAGTGTATTTCATCCAACCCATGTCTCACTGCTTGGAATTAGGTGGAATATGTCCCACTATTTTTATGCAGACTCCAGGTTGGAGATTCAAATTATATGCATGTTAACAAGTGACTTACATATCCAGAAAAGGCCAAGTACAGTAAATTTAGGGCTGACTGGAAGCTTAAGAGACTCAGAGCTTCCTCTTATAGAGAGATTGCCCTCCAGGAAGGTTCTAGAATCATTAATGATAGTTAATGATAAAGTGGGAGTCAGTCCCAGCTCTGAAATCTTGGGGAATCTCCCTCATGTCAAGAAGTTTGCCCACTTCTTAATTGAGGAACTCATCTACATGGTTGATCCAGTCCAATCCCCATTTTACACAACAAGAAACTGAGGCCCAAAGAAGCAAGTTATGACATGTGCCAGGACACACAAGTGAGCAACAGAATCAGAACGAGAAACCATACTTTTCCTGGGTCCAAGACCCATGCTCTCTCTGTCCCATGGGCCATGCTTGTGCTATCTTTGGCTGGCATCATATGTATCTTGTCACTTAGGCAAGTATGAAGGGGGAAAAGAGGACAGTGGGTAGAAGATACACTATAGCTCAATGGAGAAATCCCCTAGTAGCTAGATAAGCTTTACTTTGCCTCTCAGGTCTCAGTTTATCTGAGGCAGCACCCATTTGGTAATTAAAGCTAGGTAAGGTATGAGGCAGAAAATGACCTCATAATTAGTTAAAAATACATACATACATACATATATATATATATATATATATATATATATATATATATATATATATATATATCATTCTGGGAGGGAAAGACCTTCAAAGTTTCTGACCAAAACAGAAACAATTGCTATTTACATTACATATGGCCACAAATAATGATCAATTGGGGCTTGGCCTGGGACCTATTGTTGGCCAATTAGTGAGAGCCAGAATAATGTGGGTTTAAGACATGGTCTTTAAGAAAGAAATCTAGCTGGTAAACACCAAGATATCTTGGGAGATTTCAGTGATCAAAACAAGGAAGGAAGGAAGGAAGGAAGGAAGGAAGGAAGGAAGGAAGGAAG
>JAJPUD010000666.1:156107-173850 GCA_023553655.1 Myrmecobius fasciatus
AAGGAAGGAAGGAAGGAAGGAAGGAAGGAAGGAAGGAAGGAAGGAAGGAAGGAAGAAAGGAAGGAAGGAAGGAAGGAAGCAAGGAAAGAAGGAAGGAAGGAAGCAAGGAAGGAAGGAAGGAAGGAAGCAAGGAAGGAAGGAAGAAAGGAAGGAAGCAAGGAAGGAAGGAAGGAAGCAAGGAAGGAAGGAAGAAAGGAAGCAAGGAAGGAAGGAAGGAGATTTTATTGTCCAACTGACCAGTTCCAGTTGGGTCCCCAGTGGGACAGCTTTAATCATATAAGTTATTGTTTGGCCTTCTTTCTCAAAGAGGGCCATAATATGAGGGAGGCAATGCCATGCATTCAAGTTAATTGGATTTAAGTGAGAGTAGGCTGTGCAAAGTCACCAGCCTGACTTTATCCTTCAGGATGATTTGAGTCCAGTGGCAAGATATAGATGAGATGGCTGGAGACTTTGACATTTTTAAGCTAAGATCTTTAACAAGTTTCAATTTGTCTGAGGCAATGCTCATCCAGAAATGAAGGTTGGATAAGAAATGAGACAAAGTTTTATATATATATTCTGGGATGAGAAAACCCTCAGGGTTTCTGTCCAAAACAAAAACAATTCCTATATCCATCTACTCTGAGGGAATCAGGGCCCAAACAATGAACAGGGAGGTGTGTTAATTCTTCCCCACTTACTGCTCAGAACTCCCTCTGCCTGGTAATAATATTTTTGTGGGTTTTTTTGTTTCTCCAACTTTGGAGCACTCCTCTTGCCCTTGGGATAGATGGTGAGAGAAGAAATAATCATTGAGATTGGCCTGCTACCCATTGTTGGCCAATTTATAAGAGCCAGAATGATTTGGGTTTAAGACATGGTCCTTAAAAAAGAAAGCACCAATTGTTGGATTGAATAGTACCTTCCCCAAATTCCTCCTGATTCTGCCTCTGGAGCTGGGCAGGACCAGGTTAAATCCTCTTCTGTGGGATAGGTCCTCTGTATTGGCAGACAAGGTACAGGTACCTAAGGCTAATATCCCTGACTATTCCTTCTGCCATTATCTATTTTAAGGGCAAGAAAAATACTACATAAACCTTGGAGAGGTTGGAGAAACAAAAATCACGATCACTAGACAGAGAAAGCTCAGCTCCCAATAATAAGTGGAACAGAATAGACACAGCTCCCCTCCTCCCAAGCCCCCCACTAATCCCAGGTGCCTCACATTCTGAGCCTGATTCCAGCTCCTTTACCCCCCCCTCAATCCTGGGACCACCCCATTTACCCGCTCCCTGCCCTGCCATTTCTGTGACCCATGCACAAGTCATATCACCACTCAAATCTCAGTTTCCTCCTCTATAAAAAGAGAGATAAAAATCCTTTCACCAACCTCCTTCCTGGTTGTTATGGGTGAATGATTAAATGACTGAGGACACAAAGCCTTGGTTTTCATAACTTATCAATGTATTAATCAATGCCTGGCAATTGTTCAGCAAATCAAGGGCAGACTCCTTCCTCACCTTGGACTGCACTCTAAATTCAAGGAGAGACATTGTTATATATGAAAAACAACTAATAAAATGAAGCCGACTAATTAAAAAGACACAATAGAACATTAGTGATCTGATTTCTAATCAGAGGAAACATTAGAAACTTTCCAAATTGAGAGGGAGAGAGCTGAGAGAGAGAGGTGCAGTTTCCTGAATTCAGAAAAACTGGGGTCCCATTCCCTTATCCCAAGCACCTTCCTACAATCAAAGGATGTTGATGCTGTTTTTCCAATAAAACATACAGGTAGTGTGAGATGTATAATTATGATAACAATTGGATCTGATTAGTTTTCAGGTGTGCATAATTTAGGTCCTTAGGTAAGGATTTCTAAGTAGCAGGTATAGGTGGTCCAGCTTGTCAGCCATGCAAGACCAGTTTCAAAAAATAAAATAAACCTTTCCCCCAATTCCCACTATTTAGAAAAGTTTTCTCGAAGAAAGAATTTGTATTAGATCTAATGGGATGCAGCTTCTAGGAGAAATGGCACAATAATCCTGAGGAGCCCTAGCCTTAGAAACACTATTGTTCTAACAATCTGTCAATAATCCTAACGTCCCCTGGTCTATAAATTACTATAGTAATTTAGTTATATATTTCTTCCCCTAGCTTTTAGGGAAGAAAAAACAATAACCCTGAGGTTTCCTGGCTTTAGGAGTACCATAGTCCTACAAACATTGCTGACTGTCAGATATACAATCTGTTGGTCAGTGATAACAAATTTCCTAAGACCATAGTGAATAGATCACCCCTCAAACCTACCTGGTAAGCCATAAGATCAGCAAATAAGTAGCATGAAACTCCTGATCTCTCTAACTTTTTCTTATGTCTTCTTGCTCCTGGTTCTCTGCTAAATTCTTGTGGAATTTAGCCTGCTTCAATTGGTGTTACAAATATAATAAACTTTGCCCCTTGGATGGGTTCAGGATGGGAGAGCCTGGTTTGAGATAGGTTCAAGTCTGCAAATTCATTTGAGACTCTTTATGACACTGGTCTGAAACCCCAACCTTTTGGAGTCTCCTTTGAACTTCAATGGACCCAAAATTGAATATAAAGGTAATTGGACTAGTTCCATAATTGCCTCAGTTTCCCCTTTAAATTGATCATGGAGTGGAAAACTCACTTCTCCTATGAAACACATATTTATAAATTAAATCCATAAGGATTTTCATAAATTGATCATCAGAATTACCAAAATCAGGTTTCAGTTCAAACTATTTAGAGGACAAATAATGGACTAATTTTGAGAAGGGAGTTTTACATCTCATTAACTTAACCAAGATAAATTTATTACAAAAATCAGCATATTTTGAATCCCAGATATGGTGTGTGCTACTCTGGTGCCAGAAATATCTTCTCTTGGACATTCTGAAATAGATCTCATTCTTGGTACTGCTTGCTCTGAAGGAGGGTCTCCCTCTCTGGTTCCATATCATTTGTAGAAGGTACCTAGATAACTCTGCTAAAATGTGCCAGTAATAAAACTTCATACAAAAGGTGCTCCAAATCACTATTGATCAGAGAAATGCAAATCAAGACAACCCTGAGGTACCACTTCACACATGTCAGATTGGCTAAAATGACAGGAAAAGTTAATGATGAATGTTGGAGGGGTTGTGGGAGGGCTGGGACACTGATGCATTGTTGGTGGAGCTGTGAACGGATACAGCCATTCTGGAGAACAATTTGGAGCTATGCTCAAAAAGTTATCAAACTGTGCATACCCTTTGACCCAGCAGCATTTCTATTGGGCTTATATCCCAAAGAAATCATAAAGAAAGGAAAAGGCCCCACATGTGCAAGAATGTTTGTGGCAGCCCTTTTTGTAGTGGCTAGAAACTGGAAATTGAATAGATGCCCTTCAATTGGAGAATGGCTGAATAAATTATGGTATATGAACATTATGGAATATTATTGTTCTGTAAGAAATGACCAGCAAGATGATTTCAGAGAGGCCTGGAGAGACTTACATGAACTGATGCTGAGTGAAATGAGCAGAACCAGGAGATCATTATACACGGCAACAACAGTACTATATGACAATTAATTCTGATGGACATGGCTCTCTGCAACAATGAAATGTTTCAAACCACCTCCAATTGTTCACTGAAGAAAGCCATATACACCCAGAGAGAGGGATGCGAAATGTGGACCACAACATAACATTCTCATACTCCTTGATTGATGTTTGCTTACATTGTGTTTCCTTTATCTGATATATCGTTTGTGTAGATAAGATTTTTCTTGCACACCAATGATAAGTTTGGAAATATGTATACATATATTCGATTTGCCAATATTTTAACATAATTAACATGTAGTGGATATCCTGCCATCTAGGGAAGGGGTGGGGAAGTTGGGGGGAAAATTTGTAATGGAAAGCTATGTAAGGGTTATTGTTGAAGAATTACCCACACATATGTTATGCAAATAAAATAAAATTAAATATAAAAAAAATAAAACTTCATACAATTTAGTACAGTATCCTAAAGTTAATTCTACAGTTATGAAACTTCAAAAAATTTAAGCTTTTTTATACCACTTACTATTTTTTTCTTTAATTCAATCATGAACTTTTTATAAGAATGTTGAAAATAATTCATGAGGGTCTGACATAAATTGAATACTTCTGTCTTTTAAGGTTAGCCAAGAGATATTTAAAAATGAGAAAATAAATTGATGTTTGGAAGGCAGTACCTTGCAAACTTTAATGACCTATAGAAATAGGGGTTGGTCATATAGAAGATTTGTGCCAGTCCTGTGGTAGAACATTCTGAGCTCCTATTGACTGGACCAGTCACAAGTCGACATACTGTACTTTCACCTCAATGTATCGATGCTATCTCCTTTAAGGTCCATGACCAATCAGCAGAGGGTATGTATGAAAGAGGGAAAACCCCTGACCCATGAAGAATAAGGCATTTAGGAATTAATGACACAGAGTGTTCCAAGAAATGGACCATTAGGATCATCAATTCAGAACTGGAAGGGCCTTAGAGGTCATATGATCTCTTATATTCTTCCCCTCCCAATGGAAAGAAATTCTGGAATTTATTGTACTTCAGAAAAGGAGAGCAGAGATCAGAGGCTCAGAGAAGGGACCTCAGAGGCCATCAAGTCCAACTTCCTCATGTTACAGAGGAAGAAACTGAGTCTGGGGAATGATTTGGACCTATGGGAGCACAAGTCTATAGAGCTAGAAGGAGCTGGGAGGCCAGGGTCTTCATTTTACCCCTGAGGAAACTGAAGTTCAGGAACTTCTCCAAGGTCATTTAGACAGTGAGTGTCAGAGGCCAAATTCAAACTCAATATGTCTAACTCCAGAACCAGGGAGTTCTAGAACCTCCCATCATGTCTGCAGATTTCTTTGAGCTTTCTGAAGTTGGTCTTCAAAGTCACACAGGATCTCACTGGTTTGGATTCAGCAACTTTCCAGCAAGTGGACTTGCTCAGAGTCTGTGATCAAGTCCCCTCCCTTCCCTAATATACAGAGATCCCCCAGGTTATTACTCTGGGGGTATTCCCCATTGGTAATCAGGGAATGTGGAAGCTTCTAAGTGTTTATCACCTTTGTTTGTGTTATATAGCCTGGGCTCCTGATACTCTAAGCAAATCCATGCCCATGGATTTCTTCTCACAATAACATGATGGTATTGATGCTGTTGTTCATCATTTTGAGGTGGTTTTATTTTGTTTTTATTTTTGCCATTCATTTTTTTTATTTTGAGTTTCAAGTTCTTTTCCTCCCTCTCATTCTTCCTCTACCCATTGAAATGACAAGCAATATGATTTGAATTAACAACATGTTTTACATATATAAAAAACAGAGCAATATTAGGAAAACCAGAAGTTAAGGGCAACAATGATTGCATTTTTTCCTTTTTAAAATTTCAAATTTTTTTAATTGTTTTCCTTTTTCTGGTTATTCATGTACACTAATTTTTTAAAATGCAATGCACATTTCTTTATGAATCATGTTGGGAGAGAAAAATCAGAACAAAAGGGAAAAATCACAAAAGGAAAAAAAACAGAAAAAGAGGGGAAAAAAATGCAATGCACATTTCTTTATGAATCATGTTGGGAGAGAAAAATCAGAACAAAAGGGAAAAATCACAAAAGGAAAAAAAACAGAAAAAGAGGGGAAAAAGTGAACCCAACATGTGTTGATTTACATTGTCTCCATAGTTCTCTCTCTGGATGCAGATGGTGTTTTCTATCCAAAATTGATTGGAATTGCTTTGAAACACTGAACCGCTGAGAAGAGCCAAGTCTTTCATAGTTGATCACAATTGCATTTTTCCCCACCTAAATATTATACACAGATACCACATGGAAAACCCAGATCATAGAAAGTCACCAACGGGCCATTGAGATAAAGGGACTTGTCCAGGGTCACTCAGTCATCCTTCTCAACTCCAAATCAAGCCCTCTGCTCCCCAGACCAGAATAACACAGACAATGTCAACTGTTATTAGCAGCACATTTATTAGAACTAAGAGAGCTTCAAGACTTAAGAATCCTCTGAAAGTTGTTGCATTTGAGGGCTCATTCGAAGATCAATGATCTGATTTTGATGTCAGCACTAGTTTTCAAGTCGTTGATAGTTGCTGCCTCAGTGCGATTGGGAAAACATATCTCGTGATCATTAGGCAGCTTCAGTAAAAAATAATGCCCTTTGAAGTGTATGAGAATCTGAAAATGGAGAAGGCAGAATGAGGTGAACACAGAAACCTGGGCTCAAAGATAGGAAGACCTGGGTCAAATTCTAGCTCAAGACACTCACTACAAGTAACAGTTGACCTTGGGCAAGGCATTTCTCCATTCTGAGTCTCACTTTCCTCCTCTGTAAAATGAGGGAGTCAGATGAGTCAGATGAGATGGCTCCTGACGTCCTCTCTCATTCTAAATCAAGTATCTTGACAAATCCCAGAGTTTTCTCTTATCCTATTTGGGCCATGGCCCTCTATAACTCCCTCCCTTTCTTTTCCCATTTTAGCTCAAGGATACTAGGTTTTCTTGCTATTGACCTTTGGAAACCCACTACCTTTTCACCCTTAGCTTTTCATCTTTCCCCCATCACAGTTTGTTTGCTTCAAGGACTTTTTTGTCAAATACAAGGGGTGGATGAGATCATCTCATGGGTCCTTCTCAGTGGGATATTCAGGGCTCTGATTCTGGGATCTTACCTCCATGTTGCTCCCTTTTACAAAGGGGAACTTTGTCTCTCTTATTTCCTTGCCCCAATCTCCATTCTGCATGGTGTTGCAGATGATGATGTTGTGATCATCTAGATAGTCGAAGCGTACATTGAAGTGCAATGCAATGTTACCATAGCCATCATTGCCCAGTGCAATTCTAAAACTGGAAGTAGAGAATACATCATTTGCATGAAATCAGAGCCTTAAAAACCCCCAATCTGAGAATTTCTGAGCTTGAAGACCCCAAAAGAACAATCACCCAATCTTGACCAGAGGCACCATGACTGGTCTCCTGCAGTAACCCTCCTCCCCCAAAACTGTGCAACAACTGATCATTTTATACATTTCATTACCTTCAGAGACAGGGAGTTCACTAACTATACCAGCTGCTGGGAAGTTTCTATGAGAAGGTTATTTCTGATGCTGAGTTCCAGCCCAGCCATCTGGGGCTGAGGCAAAAAGTGTGTGATGCTTGTAATCAAGGATAAGTGCAAGCAGGTGTGTACAGGATTCAGCTCTCACCCATATTTAAATGGACTCATCCATCCCATGTCTCACTTACTGCTTAGCATCAG
Source organism: Myrmecobius fasciatus (assembly GCA_023553655.1). Classification (NCBI taxonomy): domain Eukaryota; kingdom Metazoa; phylum Chordata; class Mammalia; order Dasyuromorphia; family Myrmecobiidae; genus Myrmecobius; species Myrmecobius fasciatus. The sequence continues at coordinate 163,411 of JAJPUD010000666.1, forward strand.
GTGCTATTTCTCCCACTAGTTTTAGGATCATTCCAGGTTTCAGGTTCATCCTAGAGGCAGCAATTTCCTGAAGAGACCAAGCACAACAAGGTTAGGGTTGTCTGGGAGGTGAGGGGAACTAGAGCTTTTAGGTTGGGAAGCCCCGTTTGGTTCTAGAAAACCAGAATCTCCTCTAAGCTAATTAGTGCTGAAGTGGGTTTCAGTCCTAGCTCTTTAACCTTGGGGAAGCCCTTTCATGTTTCTGGGTCTCAGTTTACCTATCTATTTAATGGGCAATTAGGGGATTGACCCAGTCCATTCTTCATTTTACATATTGGGAATCAGGCACACAAAGAATCAGGGAGGGACCTACAGAATCAGAACCACACTACACATTTTTGTTCAGTCCCAGGTTTAAGTTCTCTCTGTCCCACTGGCTGCCCTAGAGCCTTTTTTGGCTGCCATCACATGTTACCTGGCCTTTGCTCAAGGATGAGGTGTGTGTGGGGGAATGGAGAAAAGGAGGATTGTGGTGATACCCCAAGGATAGGAGATAAGCTATAACTCAATGGGGAAACTCGCTAGTAGGTAGGTCAGACTTAGCTTGCCTTCCCCACACTCCTGAGACATTGTCCTGCCCTCCTCCTCATTCTCCCCAAGCTGTCCTCATCTCAATAAGTCTGGATGGAAATCCACCCCAGAAAAAATGTTCAGAAAGGGTTTTGCCCACTCTCCAGGGCCAAGTCTTGGTCCTAATCAAGAACAGGAGCCAACCATGTCCAGGAAAAGGGGAATTGTCAAGGGAGGGAGAGGTTCAAAAAGAAAGGGGAATCAAGGGTTACCCTGGCAGAAATACTAAAGACTAGTAACCTGGGCAGTACAGATGTGTAATCCTTTTCTGTTCTAAATCATTAAATAATTGGGGGCAAGTGAGGGGTAACTTATTACCTGGTTTCCTAGAGAAGAGGGAAGTAGTATGTTTATAAGTTCATTTGGGTATTATTTTTAAAGGTGAGATAGGAAGGGCTAGAATGGGGAATCTTTTGCTCCCTGTTCTTCGATCTCCATCTTCCTCCTTTTCTAGGGCAGCCTTTTCAGCCCAAACTCTTTCTTCACCATAAGGCTGGGGTGGACTTGACTCTGTAAGACCATTATTTCTTCCAGAAAATCTGATCCTCTGGCAGAAGATTCATTTCTATCCCTGTTCTGCTTCCTTTCCCCCTTCCTTCTCAACTGAAGGAAGGGTATTTCTCCACATCTTACCTCCCTATTCCCCCCTCAAATGAAATTCTTCTGAGCCAGGGGATACCCTAATCTTAATCTATGCCACAGCCTACTTACCCCTTGCTTTCCTCTCTCCAGAATCTCTCCGCATCACCAGCTTGTCAAAGACAAGGTGCAAGGGGGAGGTCATGGAAGGGACAGTCTTTAAAGGGTTGAGGAAGTCAGGTTTGGGGTTAGAGAAAGAAAAAGAGAAGGGAGCCCAGCCCAAGGGGATGGGGTGAGAGGGGTAGAGCATCCCCACACCCTTCTCGAGTCTCAGGGATTCAACCAAAGACAAAGTCCCACTTCTGGATCCCCAGTCTATAGCCAGGACACTCACTTTGGCCATGATGGAGGATGGGAAATGCTCCTGCGATTCTCCTGGAGGCTCTGGTTGATAATGATCAACACTTAATGCCAAAATGGTAACTCAAGGTGTAGTCAGAGGCTTCAAATAGCTGGTGGGTCTCTGGATTTACTCAGACAGCCCACCTCCACACACCTCCATCCCTCCCCCTGGCACTTCCCCCCAATACCGAGCACAAAAGAAGAAGGGGTGTATCCCAGGGGCGGGACTGGCGGAATTTTCCAAGTCTTTCTTGGAACGTGGACAGCAGCTCTTGGCCACACCCTTGCCAGATCAAGAGCTGTCTTTTTTTAGCCTTCCCCCCAACACACCCAAACCTCAAAACCTGTTCTTTCAGGGTCGGGTTGGTCAAACGATAGACTGGGAGAGCCAATGGAAGCCAATGCTTTTACAATGAACAAGAATCTGATCTTCTCAGGAAGGAGCTGGGGCAGCTTGAGGAAGGCCATGCTCTGGGTAAGAGTCAGCTCCCTGGCCTCCAAAGAGTCTGTCTAAAGAAGGAAATCCTATGAAAGGATGGCATAGAGTGGAGGGAGCTAAGCAACCATTTGGTTTCTTAACAAATAGGTAAACAGAGGCCCTAGACTCCCTTGGTCAATGAGGAGTTGAATCAGGACTGACTTCAAGTCCATTGCTCCTTCAACTGTTTCAGAAGGCTGTTTTTCTGATCAACTATCAGAAAGCATTTTGCCCTGTCTGCATCATGAAGCCAGAGGGAGGCAGGCCGACGGTCCTGAAAAAGTGATGCCATAACCTCTGACCTCTTCTTTCATTCGACCTCATTGTCAGGGGGAATGTCTGTGGATAGTTAAAGGAAGGATGGGTCACAGGCTACCTGAGGTCCCTAGCTTGGGTCTCATTTTCTGGTAGCATCAGTGGGCCCCTTGGAGTCCCTGTCACTCTCTTCCTTGAGTTAACATGGCAGGACTTTCTAGGAACTTCAACTTGCCTCCTTCTAGACAGACTGGGCAGGGAGTGCTTTCTGACAACAGGGCTCTCAAAGTAAAGGCAAGGGAAGCATGAGTTTACTTAGACCGGAGACGCCCACAGATGGGAGATGGAGGTGAACCAACTTGTCCTGGAAGGTCCTTTCTAGTCCACTTTTAGGATCCTTTAACTGCTAAGATTTCAGCCAGACCTAAATCCTATGATCCTATGTAGGGCAGAATCTCCTGGCCTCCTGCTGACTGGTAGAGGTAGTATAAATATGCTTCAATTGGGAGCTTGCTAGGAGAGGGAGAAGTCTCCCTAGGTTTCTGCTTCCCATTTTGTAAAATGGAGGTGTTTAGCCCATGATGGAATAGTGAAATGTTGGCTCTTGAAAAGGAAGTGTGTGTGTGTGTGTGTGTGTGTGTGTGTGTGTGTGTGTGTGTGTTTAAAGCTGCCAATTCATCCCTAGCCCCTATAGGTAGAAGGTAACATCTATAAGGCAGAACTGGGCCCCAACTCTGCTACCTGTGATCTCACCCTCTCTTCCCTACAATTAAAGTTTCCTGAGGTCCTAAGTGAGGGGAAAATGAAGCCTTCTACACCATCCCCATGCTCCCCAATAGCAATGAGGTCTCTGGGGGGCAGGAAAGGGAAACCATGCCTTCAGCCCAGCTCTGCTCCCTTTGTCTTTCATATACTTCCAGCACTAGGGTTGGTTGAGCAGAGGAAGCAAGAGACCCTAAAATGGGGCTTGACCTTGACAGGATTGTGAGAGATGAAGGGGCTGGAATCAGGATCAGATGGTTAATCACTTGAGGTTCTGGAAAATTTCAGAGGAAGAAAGTAAAGTCTGTTTTGCCCTGTGTGCGGCTGGGAGCGCCCTCTGCCTGCTGACCATGGTTTTTGTTTGATTTTGCTTTGTGTTTATTTCTCTTATCTCTCCAAGGTTTGTAAAGTGTTCCTCTTGCCCTTGAGATAGGTCATATGATTTTCTTTCTTTCTTTTTTTTTTTTTTAGTTAAAGCTTTTTATTTTCAAAACGTGCAGAAATAATTTTCAACATTCACCTTTTCCAAACTTTATGTCCAAATTTTTCTTCCTCTCTCCCTCACTCCACTTCCCTAAACAGCAAGTAATCCAATATAGGTTAAACATATGCAATTCTTCTATACACATTTCCACATTTATCTTGCTAAACAAGAAAAATCAGATCAAAAGGAAAAAATGAGAAAGAGAACAAAATGCAAGCAAACAACAACAAAAAGAGTGAAAATGCTGTGTTGTGATCCACATTCAGTCCCCACAATCTGGGTGCAGATGGCTCTCTCCATCACAAGACCATTGAAACTGATCTGAATCATCTCATTGTTGAAAATAGTCAGGTCCATCTGAATTGATCGTCATATAGTCTTGTTGTTGCTGTGTATAATGATCTCCTGGCTCTGCTCACTTCACTCAGCATCAGTTTATGCAAGTCTCTCCAGGCCTCTCTGAAACCATCCTGCTGGTTGTTTCTTATAGAATAATAATATTCCATAACATTCATATACCATAGTTTATTCAGCCACTCTCCAATTGATGAGCATCCATTCAGTTTCCAGTTTCTTACCACTACAAAAAAGAGGGGCAGCTAGGTGGTGCAGTGGATAGAGCACCAGCCCTGAAGTCAGGAGGACCTGAGTTCAAATCCGGTCTCAGACACTTAACATTCCCTAGCTGTGTGACCCTGGGCAAGTCACTTAACCCCAATTGCCTCAGCAAAAAACCACTACAAAAAGGGCTGCCACAAACATTTTTGCACACATAGGTTCTTTCCCCTCTTTTATAATCTCTTTGGAATAAAGACCCAATAGAGGCACTACTGGATCAGAAGGTATACACAGTTGGATAGGCCTTTGAGCATAGCTCCAAATTGTTCTCCAGAATGGTTGGATCTGTTCACAACTCCACCAACAATGTATTGGTGTCCCAGTTTTCCTATATCCCCACCAACATTTATCAGTATCTCTTCCTGTCATCTTAGTCAATCTGAGAGGTGTGTAGTGGTATCTCAGAGTTGTCTTAATTTGCATTTCTCTGATCAATAGTGATTTAGAACATTTTTCATAGGTCATATGATTCTTTCACAACTTGACTTTTATGGAAATGTTTTGCATAATTTCACATGTGGTTTCTTAATTGGGATGGGATAAAGGAGATTTTTTTTTAAAATGTAAAGGGGCAGCTAGGTGGCGCAGTGGATAGAGCACCAGCCCTGAAGTCAGAAGGACTGAGTTCAAATCTGGTCTCAGACACTTAATACTTCCTAGCTGTGTGACCTTGGGCAAGTCACTTAACCCCAATTGCCTCAGCAAAAAATTTAAAAAATAAAATAAAAACAAATGTAAAAAAAATTTGAATGTAACTGGAGAAAAGTATTTTTAAAATATTTAAAAATTAAAATTAAAAAAAGAAAAAAGAGAGATATAAGATGAGAAGGAATAGATGGGTGTGTTGGAGTTGGGTAATTGACTCTCACCTGCAAATACAGAGGGGCTGACCTACAGGAGAGGATTTAGTCTGTTGCTACTCAGCCCCAGAGGCTAAATTAGGAGGAATTTGGGAAAGTTGCAGAAAGAACTGTACAGTCAATTCTTTTTTTTTTTTCTTTTTTGCTGAGGGAATTGGGGTTAAGTGACTTGCCCAGGGTCACACAGCTAGGACACATTAAGTGTCTGAGACCAGATTTGAACTCAGGACTTCCTGACTTCAAGGCTGGTGCTCTATCCACTGCGCCATCTAGCTGCCCCTGTACAGTCAATTCAATGGTGGGAGCTGTCCAAAATTGGAACCAACTGATCCCTTAAGGAAGTGAATTTCCCATTCTTGGAGATCTTCAAAGGGAGTCTAGATGACCATTTGGGAGAGAGTTTAGAGAAAGATTTTATTTAAATAGACTCCAAGTGGAGATTCGAGGATTCTGTCAGGGGATAGGGACAGAGACCCAATCTGTGATAATGATGTATGCATAAGGAACTTCTACCCCTCTCCCCATACTAAGTCTACATAATATTACAGCAGAGGCTAAATGCCTCAGATATAACTGATTTGTGCCATAGAACCTCTAGGCATTATGGGGAAGCTATTCTGAGAAAACTGTGATTATTTTTTAATTAGTAGAAAGAAATAAAGTTCAGTGAAAATAAAGATGTAATTACTTGCAAATTAAGACAATTCTGAGATACCATTACACACCTGTCAGATTGGCTAAGATGACAGGAAAATATATTAATGAATGTTGGAGGGGATGTGGGAAAACGGGGACACTGATACATTGTTGGTGGAACTGTGAATGGATCCAACCATTCTGGAGAGCAATTTGGATCTATGCTCAAAAAGTTATCAAACTGCACATACCCTTTAACCCAGCAGTGTTTCTACTGGGCCTATATCCCAAAGAGATCTTAAAGGAGGGAAAGGGACCCACACGTGCAAAAATTGTTTGTGGCAGCCCTTTTTGTAGTGGCAAGAAACTGGAAACTGAGTGGGTGCCCATCGGTTGGAGAACGACTGAATAAATTATGGCATATGAATGTTATGGAATATTATTGTTCTGTAAGAAACGACCAACAGAATGATTTCAGAGAGGCCTAGAGAAACTTACATGAACTGATGCTGAGTGAAGTGAGCAGAACCAGGAGATCATTATACACGGCAACAACAAGACTATATGATGATCAATTCTGATGGACATGGTTCTCTTCAACAATGAGATGATTCAAACCAGTTCCAATTGTTCAATGATGAAGAAAGCTATCTACACCCAGAGAGAGGCTTGTGGGAACTGAGCGTGAACCACAACATAGCTTTCTGTTGATGTTTGCTTGCATTTTGTTTACCTTCTCAGGGATTTTTTTCTTTCTAGATCTGATTTTTCTTGTGCAGAAACATAACTGTATAAATATGTATACATATATATTGGATTTAACATATATTTTAACATGTTTAACATATATTGGATTGCCTGCCATCTAAGGGAGTGGGTGAGGGGAAGGAGGGAAAAATTTGGAACAGAAAGTTTTGCAAGGGTCAATGTTAAAAAAATTACCCATACATATGTTTTGTAAATAAAAAGCTTAAAAAATAAAAAATAAAAAAATTTAAAAGATGCAATTTCTTTTTTCCTCTCCAAGTTCACAAATCCTTTGGAATCCATCCATGGACCACAGGGACATCTGGGAATGCTAGCATTAGAACCCTTATCTTAGAACATTACCTCAAGTGCTAAGAAGTTAGGGAAGTTGGGAGATGGGATTTGAACTCAGATCTTTTTATCTTTGAGGGAATGGATCTATGTCCACTATAATGCCCTACTTTTAATTCTCTTGGGATCCCAATTTACAGATGAGGAAACTGAGGATCAGAGAATGGAAATGACTTGCAGTGGCAGGTCCTGACCTTCAGGTCCCCCTCAAGAGAGGAATAAGAGCTAATGGTGAAACAAGAGGTAAGATGGGGAAAATAAGATACCTTCTTTTTACTCAGTGTCTAAATGGAGGGCATGTCACAGACTTTTCTGGGGCCCTTCATCTGGGTTCCATTCTCTGGCTGTACTTGGAGGTTCACTGGGGACCCTGCCTTTCTCTCCCTTTACATCCCAACAGATCATTCCCTTGATGATGAGATGAAGACAGAAGTACAAGACAATTCCATTAAGCCAGAACCATTAGGGGGTGCCATAGTGCCACATTACCCTGGATTTGGAGTCAGGATAAGGTTTTTGATTTCTGCCTGTCTTAGTTTCCTCCATCTATATAATAGGTTCAATAATATCCTAGAGTTGTTGTGAGGCTAAAATAGATGATATTCGTAAAGTGCTTTGCAAACCTTCATGAGTTATAGATCAATGTTATTATTGGTTCTCATAACAACCATATAAAGAAGGCTTGATTAGGATGTCCATTTAAAAATAAGTAAATGGAGGGGGAGCAGCTAGGTGGCACAGTGGATAGAGCCCCAGCCCTGAAGTCAGGAATATCTGAGTTCAGATCTGGTCTCAGACACTTCCTAGCTGTGTGACCATGGGTAAGTCACTTAACCCCAATTGCCTCAGCAAAAATAAATAAATAAAGGGATTCACCTGAGCTGTCCCCCAACCCTCTCCAAATACTTTTAAATAATGACTCTAAACAAAATAGTTCATGCCCATCTTCCAGGTGAAGGACCAGCCTGTTAAGAAGGACCTTGTTTGCAATGACAGAGATTGTCATAGGATAACCTATTTCCTTTACCTTGATAAAAATGGACAGTGGAGGAATCCATGACCTCATGGGGGATAATATCCTCTTGCCCTATAGCTTGGAAAAATTCAGTAAGCTTTTGTATGAACATGGAATCCCCTGCTTTGGAAATCATTGGAATAGAATCAACATCAGGTACTATGGCACTCAAGAAGAATCTTAATAGCATTCTAAAATATCTTCATTTGGAAATTTGGCTAGGGAGGGACTGATTTGACCTGATGTATACAATCTGGTTTTGTTTCTGTTTTTTTGTTTTTTGCTGAGGCAATTGAGGTTAAGTGACTTGCCCAGGGTCACACAGCTAGGGAATGTTAAGTGTCTGAGACCAGATTTGAACTCAGGTCCTCCTGACTTGAGGGCTGGTGCTCTATCCACTGCACCACCTAGCTGCCACCTGATATATACAGTCAATAGCTTTAGCATTGATTGATGAAAGTCCATTGAGAACATTACAAAAGTGTTCAGCCTATCTCTCCAGGATCGTATTTTTATAAGTAATCAATGTAGCTCCATCAGCTGTGAGTAATTGAGATAATAGTTGTTACTATTAGCATAAAACTGAGCCAAGAATCTTGCATCTCTCTAAGCTTTGCTTGCACTTTACTTTTGATGTCATTAAATGCCACTTTTTTTCCCTGAGGCAATTGGGGTTAAGTGACTTGCCCAGGGTCACACAGCTAGGAAGCACTAAGTGCCTGAGGCCATTCAGAGTTGGTGCTCTTATCCACTGTGACACCTTAGCTGCCCTAAATGCTACTTTCTTAAAAAATGCCTGAACTATCCTGATGGTAAAATCCTGTGGATTTCTTGGGTTTTTTGGTTGTTGTTGAATTACTTCTGAATTTTTCATCTTTTTCATCAAATTGATCTTTGATGTTTGGAAGTGTTCTGATCCAGATGAGTAAATGAAGTGCTGATCACTTCATTTCTTCTTCACTGTGGCCAACCATATGTTGGCTCGTTTTTCCCATGAAATTAGCAACAAATTGTTCATGCTCAGAGCTCTATAGTTATTATATAGAGCTCAAAGCTCTATAATTTGTTGATATTAAGTCTTCTGGGAATAATCTTGTTTAGGGATGCTGATTTTGTTGAATTTGAATGTTTATCTTCCAGGTGACAAGCCTATGATCAATCCATATTCATCCCTCTAATATCATGGCTATCTATATCTTTTCCCTACTATCACATAGATTACTAAATGCCAATATTTGCTAAGAAAGCATCTATGAAGTTTTATTGCATTTAGATAGAGAAAAGATAGTGTTGGTGATGAGAAAGCCACAAGATGCACAAGTCTGTAGTAGCAAGTGACCAGTGATGTTGCTATTTCTTACTCCATTCTTCTCAAGAGCTCCCGGCCATATCTGGTAGCCTGAACCTGCTCTACCATTAAGATCACTAAGGATTACAAGTTAGATCTTTATAAAATTTTTCTTTGATCTCATTAGAGTTTGCCACTAATGATGGTGGTGTGGTACTTTCCTGCAAGTGGCAATCCCATTATCATGAGCCTGTCATTAACTCAGAAGCTTACTGACCAGATCAGTTTGGGTTACAAAACCTATACCATCTTCCTTGTGTTCCACTTCACTGCTGAACCTCCAGGGAAAAAATGGGTGTCCATCACTGATTTCAGTAAGCTGGCTTTAATTTTCTAGCTTTGATTCACTTGGGGCTATTTTGATATGAAACCTGTAGAGTTCTCTTTGAACAAGAACTGTTTGTTTTTCAAGTCTACCAGAATTTTTATTCACTATAAATATATACACATTCCATGTGCAAAAAGTGAATGGAATCATCTTTGTAAAAAAAATTGTATTTTTTATGATCCCTGCCTGTTAAGTCAGCCAGGCTTAGAGTAGGTGAAACAAACAATTTTTATGTCAACTTTTCAAAACCCTTCCTCATATCATCCTTAAAAAGGCTGTTCATTCACCCAGGGGGCTGTCAAATTTCACTGATGCTTTGGCTCAGAGAAATGGCCACAGGGTCTGGGCCAACTGTTTGCAGGGTTGCAACTACAGTTCCCATGTATCCATTCCCATTGCTTCATCATTTGTTGGTTTTCAAAGGTTTGGCGTAGGTAAAAATGGTACAAGTGATGTCTTTTGAATAATGTGCAAGTTGGATTGGAGTGAGGCAGAGTTGTGTGAAATCATCGACTTCAATTTCTCTTCCAGAATAATTAGAATTCAGTTGCCAGACAAAAATCAAGAAGACTGGCACTGGCTTCAGTAGAGAACTTTGGTATGATTCATGTCTGACCAAGCTCTAGGTGCCCAAGCTATCTTCCTGACCATTAGAACAAATTGTTCAGATCTATACCCATTCCACTAGGGAAATTCTTCCCATGCTTAAGAGAGACAGCCCTCCAACTCACCAACCAGTTTGAGACCTGGCAGTTGGGGTCAACCTTGATTAGACTGGCTGTTAAAACAGTTTACTGGAATTTGGGCACTGGGTATCCTGCGGCTTCCTGAAGCTGAAGATGAAGGTTAGGTGGCAGATGGACACCAAAAGTGGACAATAATAAGATCTTACATACTAATATCATTCTCATGTCTTCCACTGATCACTTGCTCTGATTCTAGAAATTTGCTAAAGAAGAAAAGGCAGG
>JAJPUD010000666.1:173950-185639 GCA_023553655.1 Myrmecobius fasciatus
AATCATAATTTGCCAATAAATCATACAGTAATGATTGTACTTCATAGCCAGCCTCAAGAATAACCAGGTAGAAAACTGCTGCTCAGTGAGGGGAATCTGAGTCAAAAGAATTCTATCTTTGGCTATACCCAGGTAATCTTGGTTTTCAAAGATACAGACCTTACCCACCTATAATATTTTCTCTCAATAAGCTTATAGGATTTCTCTTGAATGGAGGATTATTAATTTAATGATCCATCAGAAGACTATACCTAAAAATACACTTTAAAACAATATCAATTACAGACCCAGGAGCTTTTGTCTCGAATGGGAATTTTCACACATATAGTTTAATGCTAGATATAGTTCTTTTTACTCTCATGGAGTTTCAATAAGCAATACAAGTTTGTCAAAAATTGCATACTAAGGGAATATTAGGTTATTAACTGGGGAATTGCTAAACAAACTATAGACCCCCAACATTAATGATGTTCAAACAATTGCTTGTCATAGATATTATAAAGAACATTGCTGCCCTAGGAGGGATATCTGTAGGCAGTTAAAGGGCAGAGCTAGGATTTGAATCCAGCTCTTCTGACTTTGTAGAGGGCCAGTAACTCTATAGATGGGATAATAATACCACCAATGTGACATGGTATTAAATAAGGAACAGAATAAATGGAGCTATATAATTCCAAGCTCACTTGGAAGAGAACTGAATTAGCTCCCTTGTCAGAAAATATTGCAAAAAGTAGTGTTCCTGGAATTGTTGCTGATAGCACAGCAAACCAAATATTTGAGTGGTTAAAAAAGATAAATCCTGTAAAGAATCTGACTTCTATGCATTTGCATTTTGTTCCTCCATTATTCTTATACTCATTGGCTTAGCCCCTTGTGCTTTCCAGTATATCTTAAAAAAAAGGGTGAGATATAGAGGGCCAGTAAGTACATGCCCATATTGGCTCACTATCTCTTCTAACAATCTTTAAAAGACATGCTGATTGTAAATTTAGGAGAATGCATGCCATAGGAACAAGGCATTGCAACTATACTATTTACCCCTTAACAATGAAGTAAGGACATACTTGAGGTAAATACATTAGGATGATAATTTCTGCTATTTGCTACTATTTCATCAAGTATTTTGGTATTTGTAAAATATCACTACTATTTATAATTCTGTTGATGTTGATGAGCATCACAACAAAACTATTTACAATTCTGTGGTGATGAGTATCTTGGTATTGATAGTTAAGGTAGATACTAAAATGTCAAAATATGGACTGTGCATTAATCCTGGAGGATTATGATGTCAACTGATGGTAGCAAGTAATGTCGGAACACTAGCTTAAAAGGTATATAAACACTGGCATTCAGATTAATAAATGAAGACTGCAAAGCATATTTTTCACCTGGTCTTGGATATTCATGACATTCTTGGTATTTCACTGCAGTTGGACTCAAACATGACTTCAACCGTAAGAGTTCTTTCTATATCACTTTCATCATAACAACCTTAACTTGGCAGCTCTTCTGACTCTCAGTCATAAGAGTTCCCCTTGCTCTTTCTGTATCACTTTCATCATAACAACCTTCATATGGTAGATGGACAGAAAGTACCATTATATCCTTTATACAGATGGGGAAATTGAAGGTCAGAATTGACTTGGCCAGGCAACTACATCGTTGGGAAGTGGGATTGATAACCAGTTTTTCTGATTCGTAGTGAACAGGCTGCTGGGCTTGGAGTCAGATAGGTCTGGGTTAAAATCCCATTTCAGGCACTTGCCAGGTGGGTAAATTACTTCCCTTCTAGAAGTGCAATTTCCTCAGCGATCAAATGAGGGATAGTGAATGGACTTTGGAAGTTCCCTTCCATCCTAATTATAGGGTCTGGTGTTTGAAGGGGTCAAAATGTGTAAAGGTCATGGGGCTGAGAGTTTAGGGTGATGACACATAAATGTATAGGACACACAGGGAATTTTATCTTCCCACTCTGCTCCCATCTTGTCTGTAGATCTCTTTGAACTTCCTAAGACTGGTCCTCAAGGAGAAAGAGGGCTTCACTTGACTGGATTCAGCAGCTTTGAGCTCCAAATTCTCTCCTTCCCTGTGATGCTTCTCCTCTTCATTTAAAAGGAAAATAACTGGATATGATATGTAGTAGAATAATGTTTACAATGTATAAAAAATACAGAGTAAGAAGGCAGCTAGGTGGTGCATTGCATAGAGCACCAGCCCTGAAGTCAGGAGGACCTGAGTTCAAATCTGGTCTCAGACACTTGCCTTCCTAGCTATGTGAACCTGGGCAAGTCACTTAACTCCAATTGCCTCAGGGAAAAATATACAGAGTAATACTAACAAAACTGGAAGTTAAAGACAGCAAAAATGACATTTTTTCCCATCTGAAGATTATCTAGGGATCCCAAGTGTAGAAGCCTGTTCAAGAAAATCAACAAAGGATCATTGAGGTGAATGACTTCTCCAGGCTCACTCAGTCACCTTCTTAATTCCAAACTCAGCCCTGTATCTCCCAGATTGGAGTACTACAAAAAAAGTTAGCTGTTATCATGAGCAGCATTTTTATTAGGAATAAGAGAGCTTCAAGAATCAAGAATCTTTTGAAGTTGGATTGATTGGAGGGCTCAAATCAAAGTCAATCATTTTGACATCAAAATCACCAGAAATTGACATGAAGTTTATGTTTTCTAACTCAAGGCAACTGGGGAAAACAATGTCAGAGTCATCGTGAAGCTCCACCTTAAACTGCTTTCCTTCAAAAGTTATGAAGACCTGAATGGGGGGAAGAGTAGAAGATGATCACAGAACTCTGAGCTTGGAAGCAGGAAGACTTGGATTTAAAATTCACGTCAATACACTCACTACAACACACTGTGTGATCTTGGTCAGATCATTGCTCTGTTCTGACCCTCAGTTTTCTCCTCTGCAGCCCTAATTCTCCTGTCCTATTATGTGTCCTGGTATACCTCACTGATACCATTGCCTTTCACAACTGCCTTCCATTCTCCCCAACCTCTCCTCAGTTCAAGGGATTCTGGGATTCTTGCCACTGACCTTTGGAAACCCACTGACCCTTTTCTTCTCTAGCACTTCACATTTCCCCCATTAGACTTTGCTTCTAGGTTCTCTTCCAGCAAATGCAAATGGTGGTTGAGAACATCTCTTGAGTCATTCCTAAACATTCTTGGGTTCTTCTGATATTCCATGCTCTAAATTTAGGGGCTTACCTCTACTGTGGTCCCTGGCTTGTAGGGGAACTTAGTCTCCCTTTGTTCTTTCCCCCATTCTTGATTCTGCTTCCAATTTAAGAGGATGACGTTTTTGTCAGAAAAATAGTTGAAACGGGGGTTGAAGTGTAGGGCAATGTTATCTTCATCCTGGCCCAGGTTAATTTGAAATCTGGGAATGGAACACATGGATATCATTAGCATGGGCCCTCTGAGCCTTGGAAATCCCCACCCAGAATATTCCTGAGCTAGAAGAACCCTGAAGGGACTCTCACCTTATCCTGACTGAAGCACCAAGGATGCTCTTTGGCTGTACCCCTTCTCCCCCCATCATGACTAGTAAGTGATTATGGTACATGGTACTCTGGCTAGAGACAGGAAGTGCTCTCCCTATATTAACCATCTATTCTAGCTACTGGGAAGCTCCTGTGGCAAATTTTTCTGGGTGCTGAGTCCTAACTCTGCTATCTAATGCTAAGGGAAAACCAGCTTGGTGCGACTAATTAATGGTCAAGTCAAGCAGGTGTGGAAAGAATTCACCTCTCACCCATCATTCAATTTTGTCTCATCCTTCCCATCCCTCACTTACCGCTGGGGATTAGGCAGTATATTTCCTGTTACTTTCCAGGTTGGAGGTTCATATTCATAACATTGAGGTTCTGAATAGACCAAATACAACAAAGTTAGGTCTAACTGAGAACTGAGGGGATCCAGAATTTCCAGGTTGGGAGGGGCCACCCAGCAGGAAGGTTCTAAAAAAGCAGACTTTTCTCAGGCTAATTAGCAAGTTGGTTTGTTTTGTTTTTGTTTGGTTTTTGCAGGCAATTGGTGTTAAGTGACTTGCCCAGGCTCATACAGCTAGGAAGTATTAAGTGTCTGAAGGTAGATTTGAACTCAGGTACTCCTGACTTCTGGGCCTGTGCTCTTTTCACTGCATCATCTAGCTACCTCCCCAGACAAATTAGTGCTGAAGTGAGAGTCAGTCCGAGCTCTGAGAATTTGAGGAAGACTTTTCATATCTCTCAGCCTCAATTTCCCATATGCTAAATGAGGACCTAGTCTAGGTGGTTGTTCCATTCCACTCCTCATTTTACCCATCAAGAAATTGAGGCTCAACGTAGCAAAAAGTAACCTCTCCCAGCTCACACAAATGAGCAACAGAATCAGAACTGGAATGTACATTTTTCCTAAGTCTCATGTCTATGCCCTCTCTGTCCCATTGGCTGTCCCATTGCCATCTTTAGCTGTCATCATATGTGTCCTAGAACTTGGGTAAAAATGGAGACAAGGAGGAATGGGGTTCTACCCAAGAGATAGACTATAGCTCAATGGGGAAACTCCCTAGTAGCTAGGTTAACCTTCCATTGCCGTCTCTATAGGCCCAGCCATTGTCCGGTCTCCCTCTTCACTTTTCTAGAGCTGCCCTCATCCCAATAACCAGGGAAAGAAATCCTCCCTGGAAAAATTTCAGGAATAGCTCCTTCCATTCTCCAGAGCCAAGTCTTGGTCCAAATCAAGGGCAAAAACCATTTATACCCAGGAAAAGGGAGTTGGCAAAGGGGAGAGGAGTTCAGAAAGAAGGGAGAATCAAGGGTGATCTTGGCAGAAACATTAAGGTGAAGGAACTTAGCTCCTCCTGTTCTCCACCTTTTGAGAGACAGGCAAGGAAAGTCAGGAAGACCAGATGTAGGGTCCTTTCCTGTTCTAAATCTAAATCCTATTCTAAATACTATATGGAAAAGTAATAGATCAAACCAGTTCCTATTGTTCAGCGATGAAGATGTCATATACATCTAGAGAGAGGCCTGTGGGAACTGTGTGGACAGCATTTTAATGCTTTTTGTGAATGTTTGCTTGCATTTTGTTTTCCTTCTTAGGTTGGTTTTTTTTCTTTTTACAGATCCGATTTTTCTTGTGCAGCAAGATAACTGTATAGATATGTATACATATATTGAATTTATCTTATATTTTAACATATTTAACATGTATTAGACTATCTGTCATCTAGGGGTGGGGGTGGAGGGAAGGAAGGGAAAAATTTGGAACAAAAAATTTTGCAAAGGTCAATGTAGAAAAATCACATGTTCTGTAAATAAAAAGCTTTAATAATAATAAAAAAGTGATAAAAAAAACCAAGTGGGAAGATGTGGATAATCTTATGTGCTTATTTCCTAGAAAAGAAGCAAAAAATGTATTTGTGATGTAATAGTTCTTATTTTTAAAGAGGTAGAACTAGAATTTGGAGGGACCAGAGACATTACTTGCTCCCTGCTCCACTCATTTTGCCTCCAGCCCCCTTCTTTTCCAACGGAGCCTGTTAGCCTGGACTTTTTCTGTATCATCAGGCTGGAATGGAGTTAGCTCTGTAAGACAGTTTCAGAAAGTCGGATCCTGTGGGAAAAGATTCATCTCTGCAGACCTCGAAAATTTCCCTTCCTTTTCAACTCAAGAAAGGGGATTTCTCCACACACTGCTTCCCCTCCACCAGCAAATGTAACCCTTATTACCAAGGGACACCCTAACTCTCACCCATGCCAAGTCCCACCTCGCCCATCTCCCTTCTCCCCAGGATCTCTCTGGACTTACCCATTGGTCAAGACCTTGACCATTAGCCATGGACAGCGAACAGCTTCAATATGGGGGTGAGAGTGTAGGAGGAGTAGCCCTTGAGAGGGCAGGGAAGGTTAGGGTAGGGCAATAAAGAAGAGATCGGTGTCCTGGCTCTTACACAGAAGAAGGGTAAAACAATCCAACTCGTTCCAGAGGAGACCTCTCGCCGTTATCCGGGATCCTTTCCGAGCACCAACTCCAGCATCCCTCACTTCTGACCTGTAAGTCTATATACCGTGGGCAAGGACACCGGCAGCCTAGACCCTAGCACACTCACTTGGCACATACTGGAGGATGTGAAATGCTCCTGCGATTCTCCTGGCTGTGCTGGGGTCCAGTAGGAAAACGTTCAACTTTTTCAGGGAGGTTTCAAACCCTTCAAAAAGATGCTGTGGCTCCGGGCTTCCGCCGAGTACTGAGCAGCTCCTCAGTCCTCCATTGTTGCACTTTTCACCCAAACAGAGCACAGAAAAAAAAAAAGAGAGGGAGTACCTGAGGGGAGGGGCCGGCGGCACTTTTCAAGTCTTTCTAGGAGGGTCAGCCAATCAATATTTTGTAGTCTACTTTGTGGTCACACCTCAGCATCAAATTCTGTCTTTTTCTAACCTTTCTCCCTCAACTCGGACAGATCCCTAATTGTCTTCTTTAAAGGATGCAGTTGGAGGGACTGGTAGAGAGATGGGGGAAGGCAAGGGAAATCTGCTTTTAGAATGAACAAGAATCTGACAATTGGCGGGAAGAGCTTAGGGACCATACTCCGGAGGGGAAGCCCTATCCTGAAACTATCTGGTATCTTATGGAAACTAAGGTTCTAGGGTCACTTGACTGTGCAGAACTGAGCCAGGACACTTTGATCCCAAGTACAGTGCTTTTTCCACTAGGTTCAAGGATGGGGCCTCAGGAAGTCTGTGACACAGTTTCTCCTTGGACACCCACAGATCCTTTCACTGCCGAAGCAGAGGTGTGGGGTCAGAGGAAAGAGGGCTCTTTGATTCTATTAACGAACTAGTATGGAAGAAACTAGGCATTGACCCACACGTAACACCATATACCAAGATAAGGTCGAAATGGATTCATGATCTAGATATAAAGAATGATATTATAAACAAATTAGAACAGCATAGGATTCTATTAACGAAATATGGGAGAGCATGTGGGGGGTCATGAGCTCCCTGAGTGAAAAGAAGGGATCTGACTTTCCCCATACTCCTTCCTCTTTCACCCTTAGCTCTTGTCCCTCTCATAAAGGGGGCCTGATGGCCAGGACCTCTAGCTTGGCAAGTCACTTCCATTCTCTCATGCTGGGTTTCCTTGTCTATAAATTGGGATCTTATTAGAATTAAAAGTAGAGCATCATAATGGAGAGAGATCCACTCCTTCAAAGTCAGGATTTCCTGTTCAAATCTCATCTCCATGTTAGTACAAACATTGCTGACTGTCAGATAAACAAAGTTTGTTAATAACCCTAAAATCTCCTGGTCTTGGGGTCACAATAGCTCTGAGGTCCCCTGGCTTAAGGAGTACTATAGTGCCACAAGCATTGTTCAAACCTACCTGTAAGCCATAAGATTAGCAAACAAGTAACATGAAGTTCCTGGTCTTTCTTTTTCCTACAAATTTATCTCTTGCTGCTGACACTTTGCTAAATTCTTCCAGACCTTAGCCTGCTTCAATTGGTGTCACAATTATAATAAACTTTGCCCCTTGACTTGGAGATGGGTTTGAACTTGCAAATTCTTTTGAGACACCTTGTGACACCAGTCTAAACCCCAACATTTTGGGGTATTTATGGAACCTTAACAATCATTCTGGAAAGTTTTGGATCCCTCATATAATTGATTGGTTTCAGGGTCTTACAGAGTTCCCCTCCCCACCCTCACTCAATCCCTCCTCTCTTCTGCTCTTTTTTCCATTAAAGACCACAAAAAGGGAGGGTAGCTTATCTCAAGGGTGAGACTGACTGAATTTTTGAAATCTTTCTTGGAAGAGCAAATAACCAAGAAGGAGACAAACCTTTGGTCACATGCCCGTTACATCCTTTTCTAACCATTTCCCCCACATCCAAACTCCCCAGACTGTCCTTTGATGTGTGAAATTGTGACAAGTTGCAAAATGATTAGGGGGAACCAATGGAAAAGTATTTTGAGAATGAAGAAGAATCTAATGCTGGTAGGAAGCAGTAAGGGGCTGTTAGTAACACTCTTGATACTAAAAAGCAGATACCAAGGAAAATTTATGAAAGAAGAGTCTTAAGAAATCATCTTAATGTTTCTGGCCAGAAGTGGGCTCCACTCCTCTTTGGGAAAAGGGAGTCATGAGCACAGAAGTCAACGAAGCTTTATACTTGTTAGCTCAGCACAGTCATTCCCTTCAAAGACTGGATTGGTGCATTCCATTTTGGGTCATAATCTTTCTAATATGCTCACTGTATGTTTCCCCCTGAATATGTATACACATGTCCCCCCCCCCCACCTTTGGGAAAAGGGAGTCATGAGCACAGAAGTCAGAGAAGCTTTATATTTATTAACTCAGCACAGTCACTTCTTTCAAAGACCAATGGACCAGATTGGTCCTTTCCCTTCTGGGTTGCAAACTTTCTGATATGTCCATTGTATGTTTCCCTCTAAATATGTATATACATGTTGCCCCTCCCTTGTTATACATCCCATGTTAAATAATGGCAGAAAATTCCTCCTGTAGGGTGTGTTGTTTTATTTTCAATCGACTAGTAAGTAGGTACAGTAGCAATTTGGTTCATGTCATTGACTCCAGCTAGTTTAAGCTGGATTGGCTATAAATTGGCTTATTAGCTGACTCCATCTGTGCCTTCCTAGCTCCCCAATTCTTTGTTTCTTCAAGACTTCTGATTGAAATTGATTGTTCTGTGGAAACATAACCTACTTTAATTTCTCACGTTCTGAAAATCCACAGGTCAGTGGTACTCATTACTTTACATTATCTTGAAGCTTGCAACATTTTGTGGAAATCTAACTTTTTAGTATTTCTCACAGAACCAGACTCTAGAGAGAAGATTCCATTCTGGTCTGGGTGAGAGTCAACACCCTGGCCTCCAAAGGGTCCAGCTGAAGGGGGAAATCATAATCAGAGGAGTAGAGAACTACTGCTATAAGCCACTTCCATTCTTTGATGCTCAGTTTCCTCATCAGAAGCTTGGGATTCTGGTGAAATTAAAAGCAGGGTATCTTAGTGAATAGACACCCACTCCCTCAAAGTCAAGAAGACTAGAATGCCAGTACCACCTTCAAGGCCCTTAACTTCTCAGTGCTTGAGGGTATTCTCTAACATAGGGTTTCTGAAACTGGGGTTCACAGATCTGCCCAGAATCCATGGATAGATTCCATGGGATTTGTGGATTTGCAGAGGAAAACAGAAATTCCGTCTATATTTTCACTGAGCTTTAAGGAAAATATCCTCTTTCCTTGTCTTATTTTTCTCAGAAAGAGACTGTCCAAGGGGTCAAAGACACAAACCAGTTGAAGGACATTTGCTCCAAGTTTCAGAGAAAGCTCTGACTTGTATTTGGGGTAAGTGGCTTTGCTCGTCTGGGTCCCTATCCCTACAGAATCATCAAATCTCCACTTGGAAGGGTCTTCATACATCTATTTAAACAAAATCTTCCTCTCAAAGATTTCCCCAAAATGATCACTCAGTTCCCTTTGAAGATTTCCAACGATGTTAAACAAAGTCCCTTTGTCACCAACTGGTTCCACTTCTGTTCAGCTCCACTTGTTGGACTGAATGGACTGGTTTCTCTGTATCTTTCCCAAATTCCTCCTGATTTTCCCTCTGAGACTGGACAACGCTAGGCTAAATCCTCTCCTGTATTTTTGGGCAATGTTCAGGTATCCAAGTCTAACACTTCTACTATTCCTTCTCCCACCAGCTTTCTCAAGGGCAAGAGAATCACTCTACAAACCTTGCAGAGCTTGCAGAAACAAAAGCCATGATCCCCAAGCTGAGGGAGCTCCCAGCAGTGAGTAGGGTAGGACAGAAAGACCTCTCTTTCTCCCAACCCCACTTCTTCAACTCTAGCTTCCTCATGTCCTGAGCCTGATTCTAAAACATTCACTTCCCCATGTAGCATCACCATATTCCCGATCCCCCTACACTGCCAGTTGTGTCACTCACGGGCACATCATATCTCTACTCTGAATCTCAGTTTCCTTTTCTATAAAAAGTAGATAACCACCCTTGCCCCAACCTTCTTCCTGGTTGTTATGCGTGAAAGATTAAATGACAGAGGACACAAAAGCTTAATCTTCCAATCTTATTGATGTGTTAATCGATGTTGGACATTTGTTCAATACACCAGAACAAGTCATCTTCCTCACCTTAGAGTTGCACCCCATATCAGGGGAAGACAGATTTTTAAACGTAGAATTCATCAAATTAAAAGTCAATTAATTAAAAAGAAACACTACAACAATTGGCAATCTGATTTCTAACTGGAGAAGCAATTAAGAACTTTCCAAGTTGGGAGAAGGATGACTCAATAGGAGCAATTTTCTAAATTCTGAAAAGCAGGTATCTCCCTTTCCCTAAGTATTTTCACTTTTTTTTCCTGAGGCAATTGGGGTTAAATTATTTGCTCAGGTTAAGTCCTTGCCCAGCTAGGAAGTGTTAAGTGTCTGAGTACAATCAAATACAATCAAAGGAACATGGAAACAATAACTGATTGATCAAGACAGAGCTACTTTTCAGATAAGACATATAGATTGCTTGAAATGTAAAATTGTGGGAAAACTCCTTGTCACAGTCATTGAATCTAACCAGGTTTCTGGCAATATAACTTCATTCCTTAGGTAAAGTTTTCTAAGTGGCCAGGAGAGTTAAGATTCAGCTTCCAGGTAATGTAAGGGCAGATTCAAATAATAAACTAAGGCTATTTCCCAATTAACACAATTGAAAATAAATTTTCTCCAAAAAAAAAAAAGAAAGAATTTGGTTAATTTGGGTTAGATGCATAATTGAACAGAAAGAAAATCTGTCTGTCAGTAACAAAACTTCACCAATTTAGTATAGTATATATGCTTCTCCTATTCTGAAACTTCATCCTATGCATGACAAAAAATTTGAGGTATATCACCCGTCTTATAAAATTACTGAACAGATACTTTAAGAATAAGAAAAAAAATACAGTCTTATCTGGAGGGAAATACTTTGCAAATTTCAACTTTCTCTAGAAATAGGAGTTGGTTATATGGACTATTTCTGTTTGACATGTGGTACAGCCTTCCAAGCCTCTATGAATCTGTTCAGCCACATTTGGACACGTTGAACCTTGACGTCAATATACTGATATCATTTTTATCTTCTTCAAGAAAACAACAAAGAACAACAAAGCATCATGAAATGCTGGTTTTAATGGATGGTTTTAATTACATTAGATTAAAAAGATTTTGAAAAAAAACAAAGCCAATGCAGCTAAGATAAAAGGGGAAGCAGAAAGATGGGAAACAATTTTTATAGCAGGTATTTTTGATAAAGGTCTCGTTTCTAAAATAAATAGAGAGCTGAGTCGATTTTATAATAATACCAATTACTCTACAGTGGATAAATGGTCAAAGAATATAAACATACAATTTTCAGATGAAAGAAATTCAAGTCACTTATAGTCATGAAAAAATTCTCTAAATCACTATTGATTAGAGAAATACAAATTGAGACCGCTTGGAAAAAGCTCTTCACACCTCTCAGATTGGCTAAAATGGCAGGAAAATAAAATGATAAATGTTGGAGGGAAGGTGGGAAAACTGGGACACTAATGGATTATTGCTAGCTTTCTGAACAGAACCAACAATTCTGGAGAGGTTTGGAAAGGGCTATAAAAC
>JAJPUD010000666.1:190639-212054 GCA_023553655.1 Myrmecobius fasciatus
TGCAGGGTTTTATAGCCCTTTCCAAACCTCTCCAGAATTGTTGGTTCAGTTCAGAAAGCTAGCAATAATCCATTAGTGTCCCAGTTTTCCCACCTTCCCTCCAACATTTATCAATTTCTTCTCCTTCCATCTCAGCCAATCTGAGAGTTGTGAAGTGGTCTTTCAAAGTTGTCTCAATTTGCATTTCTCTAATCAATAGTGATTTAGACAATTTTTTCATATGACTATAAGTGACTTGAATTTCTTTCATCTGAAAATTGTGTGTTTATATTCTTTGACCATTTATCCACTGTAGAGTAATTGGTATTATTATAAAATTGACTCAGCTCTCTATTTATTTTAGAAACGAGACCTTTATCAGAAATACCTGCTATAAAAATTGTTTGCCATCTTTCTGCTTTCCCTTTTATCTCAGCTGCATTGGCTTTTTTTTTTTTTTTTGCAAAATCTTTTTAATCTAATGTAATTAAAACCATCCAGTTTGCATTTCATGATGCTCTGTTGTCCTTCTTTGTTGTTTTCTTGAAGAAGATAAAAATGATATCACTAAATTGAAGTCAAGGTTGTAAATTAAGACAATGAGGGCATGTAAACTCAAAGCCATCACACAGCTTCTCCTTTTAATTGCTTTAAGAGCCCTCCCTGCTCTGCCTGTACTATTAGGTTGGAGACAGACAAACTCAGATTCCTCAGAAATTGCTACCATGGCAGCTCAAGGAAGGGACTGGTAGGGACCCCAATGGAGCCCGTGGGTGCTGCCCAGGCTAGGGGCCTCAGGTATACTGGGACATAGCCTCCTCTTAGACACTCACAGACCCTTCATTTCACATTAAGATCCAGTGAAACACATGTACAAGGGAGATTTCATTAAGCCAAAGGAAAAGGCTGGAAAGAGGGAAGAAAGGAGCATGAGGCCTCTGAGGAAAAAGAAGACTTTCCTCATCCTCTTTCCCCCTTCCTTCTTGCCTCTCTCTTGAGGAAGACCTAAAAACCAGGACCTGTAGCTACAAGTCACTTTCATTCTCAGATCCTCATTTGAGACTGAGCTGTCCTGTTGGACAGCTCCTCCTAAGTATGCAAGCCCAATAGCCCTGACTAGTCCTTCTCCCATCATTTTTCTTAAGGGCAAGAGAATCTCTCCACAAATTTTGGAGAGGTTGGAGAAACAAAAACTATGATCATCAGGCAGGAGGTCCCAGAAGTGAAGGGGGAAAATAGATCCAACTCCTCTCTCCCTAATTTTCCCACTAATGCCAGGTGTTTCATATCCACAGCCTGATTCCAGCCTCTTCATCAGTCCTGGCACTCACCTCCCCTGTCCCCTTGCTCAAAGGGGAAATATTTCTCTTATTTCCCTGCCCCAGTTCAGATTGGGTATGCGGTTGCATATGATGATTTTCTGATTATTTAGATAGTTGAAATGTGGTTCAAAAAGTATTGCAATGTTGCCATTGTAATTATACCCAACAGAATTCTAAAGCTGGGAGTAGAGAACACATTATCTGCATGGAATTAGAGCTTTGGAAACTCCCACTTAAAGAATCTCTTGAGTGTGAAGACCCCCAAAGGGACTGTCACCTAATCCTGACCCAAAGCACCATGGCTGGTCTTGGGCAGTACTCTTCTTCCCCCAAACCTGCATAGTAAGTGATTATTTTTTCACAGTTTATTATCTCCAATGACAGAACTCACTTCCTGTCCAAAGAGTTCATTCCAACTACTGCCAAGTTTCTACTAGAAAAAAGTTTCCTGATGCTGAATCCTAGCCCAACCTTACGTGGATGAAATACAAGTAGTTTGGTGCTTCGCAAAGGTCAAATGCAAGCAGGTGTGCAACGGATTCAGCTCTTCCCCATGTCTAAATTGTCTCATCCATCCCATATCCCACTTATTACTTGGCTTCAGGTGATATGTCTCCCACTACTCATGATCAATCCAGGTTTCAGGTTCAAATTATGGCAATAATAACTTAAAGAGACCAGGCAAAGCCAGGTCAGAGTTGTCTGGGAGGTGAGGGGACCCAGAGCTTCTGGGCAGAAAGAGGCCACCCTCTAGGAAGGAATTAGAAAACCAGACTCTCCTCCAGGCTAGTTAGTGGCAGGCTCTCCTAGCCTCCCAGTGGGAGGCTGTCCCAGGTCTGGGACCTTGGGGAAGCCTTTCATGTTTCTGATCTGTTTAATGAGGAATTAGCCTAGGTGATTGAACCAGTCCACTCCTCAGATTACACACCAGGAATCTGAGACACAAAGAATCAGCAAGGGATCTGTCTCAGGTCACCAAGTGAGCAACAGAATCAAAACCACACTACACATTTTTGCTCAGTCTCAGGCTTGTTTTTTTTATTTTTCTTGAGAATTTTTTGGGAGCAATCTATGTTTTCATTCATAACATGATTATGAAGGAAATGTTTCACAGGACTACATGAATAACATGTCAAAGTGATTGCCTTCTCAATGTGACAAGAGGTGTGGGGAGGGAGAAAGGGGGAGAATTTGAAATTCAAAAGGAAAAAGGACTCACACGTGGGAAAAATTCTTGTAGCAGTTCTTTTAATCCAGACAAGGAAGTGGACATTGAGTGGACATCCATCAATTAAGGAATGGTTAAAAAATTATGGCATGTGAATATCATGGAATATTATTGTTCTATAAGAAGTGATGAATAGGCTGATTTTTGAAAGGCCTGGAAAGATTTACATGAACTAATGCTGAACAAAAAAAACCAGAACCAGGAAAACACTGCACACTGTACACAACAACAATAATATTATACCATGATCAACTATGATGGACTTCCTTCTTCTCAGCAGTTCAGCGATTCAAGACAATCTCAATAAACTTTGGATGGAAAATACTATCTGCACCCAGAGAGGGAACTGTAGAAACTGAATGTAAACCCACGTGTTACATTTGCTTTTTTAAAATTTTCTTTTGCTGTTTTCTTAAAGATAAAATCTTAAATCTAAAAAATCATCGAAGATATTATTAAATCTTAATTATGCTGATGGGAAAAAATAGTGGATTTCTTGTTTTTTCACTTAGCAGTTCTGACTTTCTCTATTATTTTCATCAAAATAGTCTTGATGTTTGCAAGTATTCTGGTCCAGATGAGTAAATGAAGTGCTAAACACCAAATTCCATTTCTACTCTGCTGTAACCATTGTCTAAACGTTTCATTTTTAATTCATTTTTTAACATTTTGAGCTCCAAATTCTCTCCCTCCCTGTGACACTTTCCCTACCCACTTAAAAGGCAAGTAACTTGGTATGTTGTAGAATAATGTTTTCAATGTATTAAAAATTCAGAATAATACCAGCAAAACTGGAAGCTAGTGACAGTAAAAAAAAAAAAAAGGGCATTTTTTCCATCTGAAGATTACCCCTGGGTCCCATGTGAAGATGCCCTGTCCAAGAAAATCATCACAGGGTCATTGAAGTGATTGTCTTGCCCAGGCTTACTCAGCCATTCTCTCAACTGCAAACCCAGCCCCTGTATCTCCCAGACCAGAATAATACAAACAACATTAACTACTATCATGTGCAACATTTTTATTAGTAATAAGAGAGCCTGAAGATTCGAGAGTGGCCTGATGCTGGCTTGATTGAAGGACTCATTCGAAATCAACCTTTTTTATATTGAAATCACCACAAACTGATAAGAAGTTTATGTGTTCTAACCCAAGGTGATTGGGGAAAACAATTTCAGAGTCATCAGGAAGCTTCACTTTAAAATCCTTTCCTCCAAAAATTATAATGACCTAAATGGAGGGAGAGCAGAAGATGATCATAGAAACCTAGGCTTGGAGGCAGGAAGGTTTGGATTCAAATTCCACCTCAAGACACAAGAGCACACCTTGTGTGTGACCTTGGTCAGGTCATTGGTCCATTCTAACCCTCAGTTTCCTCCTCTCCAGCTCCAATTCTCTGGTCCTGTTATGTGTCCTGGTATACCCCAGAGTCTTTTCTTATTCCATTGGCACCACTTCCCTTCACAATTGTCTTCCATTCTTCCCAAACTCTCCTCAGTTCAAGGGATTCTGGGATTCTTGCCATTGACCTTTGGAAACCCATTGAACCCTTTCTCCTCTAGCACTTCATCTTTCCCCCATTAGACTTTGCTTCCAGGTTCTCTTCCATCAAATGCAAGCAGTGGTTGAGAACATCTCTTGGGTCATTCCTAAACATTCTTGGGTGCTTCTGCTATTCCATGCTCTAAATCTAGGGGCTTACCTCTACTGTAGTCCCTGGCTTGTAGGGGAACTTAGTCTCCCTTTGTTCTTTCCTCCATTCTCGATTCTGCTTCCAATTTAAGAGGATGACGTTTTTGTCAGAAAAATAGTCGAAACGGGGGTTGAAGTGTAGGGCAATGTTATCTTCATCCTGGCCCACGTTAATTTGAAATCTGGGAATGGAACACATGGATATCATTAGCATGGGCCCTCTGAGCCTTGGAAATCCCCACCCAGAGCTAGAAGAACCCTGAAGGGACTCTCAGTTTAGCCTGACTTGAAGCACCAAGGATGCTCTTCTCCAAGTGATTATGGTACATGGTACTCTAGAGCTCTCTTCCTATCTAAACTGGAACGAGCTACTGGGAAGCTCCTGTGGCAAGTTTTTCTGGGTGCTGAGTCCTAGCTCTGCCATCTAATGCTAAGGGAAAACCAGCTTGGTGTGACTAATGAGTGCTCAAGTCAAGCAGGTGTGGAAAGAATTCACCTCTCACCCATCATTTAATTTTGTCTCACCCTTGCCATCTCTCACTTACCGCTGGGGATTAGGCAGTATATCTCCCATTATTTTTATACACACTCCAGTTTGGAAGTCCATATTCTCAACATGAAGGCACTGAAGAGACCAAATACAACAAGGTTAGAGCTAGTTGGGACTTCCAGGTGGGGAAGGACCACCCAGTAGGAAGGTTCAAAGAAAGCACACTCTCCCCACACTAGTTAGCAAGTTTGTTTGTTTTGTTTGTGTTTGTTTGTTTGCTTGTGGGAAATTGGGATTAAGTGACTTTCCCAGGGTCATACAACTAGGAAGTGTTAGTTATCTGAGACTGGATTGGAACTCAGGTGCTCTGGTTCTCTATCTACTGCCATCTAGCTCCCCCACACACACATACACTCTCCTCCTCACCTCACCTGATTAGTTAGTGCTGAAGTGGAAGGAAGTCAGTCCCAGCTTTGTGACCTTGAGGAAGCCCCTTCATGTCTCTAAGCCTCAGTTTCCCCATATGTTCAATGAGCAACTAGCCTAGGTGATTCAGCCAGTCCACTCCTCATTTTACATATCAGGATACTGAAGCTCACAATAGCAAGAAGTAACTTCTCCCAGGACACATAAGTGAGCAACAGAATCAGAACTGGAATATACATTTTTCCTAGGTCCCAGACTCATGCTCTCTCTGTCCCATTGACTGTCCCAGTGCCATCTATGGCTGGCATCATATGTGTCCTAGCACTTGGGTAAGGAGGAAAGGGGACTGTGGTTCTATCCAATGGTAAGAGAGAGACTGTAGCTCAATGGGGAAACTCCCTGATAGCTAGGTTCACCTTGCCTTGGCTTCTCCATAGGCCCAACTGTTGTCTAGTCCCCCTTTTCATTTTTCTAGAGCTGCTTTCATCCCAATAAGCAGGGAAGAAAATTCTCCTCAGGAAAATTTTCAGGAAGAGTTTCCCCCAATCTCCAGAGCCAAGCCTTGGTCTAAATCAAGGACAGCAATCAGCTATGCCTAAGAAAGTGGGAGCTGGCAAGGAGGTAGGAAAGGTAGAGGTCAGAAGAAGGAGAAATGAAGGGTGATCTTGGCAGAAACATTAAGGGGAAGAAAATTAGCTTCTCCTGCCCCCTATCCTTTTGGGAGGTGGGTAAGGAAACTCAAGAAGCCCAGATGCAGGCTTCCTTTCTGTTCTAAATCAATAGAAAAGTAATAGGGACCAAATGGGAAGATGTGGGTAATCTTATGGGCTGATTTCCTAGAGAAGAAGCCAAAAGTGTATTTGTGATGTAATAGCTCTTTTTTTAAAGAGTCAGAGTGAGAATTTGGAGGGATCAGAGGAATTACTTGCCCCCTGCTCCACCTGTTCTGCCTCTAGCCCCCTCCTTTTCCAATAGAGCCTGTTCAGCCTAGACTTTTTCTTTATCATCAGGCTGGGATGTAGTTAGCTCTGTAAGACAGTCATTCATTTCAGAAAGTCTGATCCACTGGCAAAAGATTCATCCCTGCAGATCTCATCCCTTTCTTTTCCTTCTCAACTCAAGGAAGGGGATTTGCCTACATCCTACCTCCCCTCCACCATGCACATGTAGCCTTTTACTGCCAAGGGACATTCTAACTTTCATCCATGTCAAGTCCCACTTCCCCCAACTCCCCTCTCTCCAGGATCTCTCCAGACTTACCTGCTTGCCAAGACCTTGGACCAATAGCCAGGAATAGTGGACAGCTTCAAGATAGGGATGGGGGTACAGGCGGAACTGGGAAGGTCAGGGTGGGATAACAGAAAAGAAAAGAGATGGGTGCCCCAGCTCTTACACAGAGGAAGAGCAGAACATGCCCACCGGCTCCAGAGTAGAGCTTTCACCATTATCCGAGATCCTTTCCAAGCACCAGCTCCAGAGAATTCCTCACCTCTGACCCCTAAGTCTATACCGTGGGCAAAGATACCCGCAGCCTAGATCCTAGCACACTCACTTGGGGCATATTGGAAGATGCTATATGCTCCTGCGATTCTCCTGGCTGTGCTGGCTCCCAGTAGGACACCGTTCAATTCCAAGTCCGCAAAGGTGGCTCACGGAGGTATCGGACCCTTCAAATAGATGGTATGGCTCCGGGCTTCCGCAATCTCAGCCTTTCACTGTTGCACTTTTCTCCCAAACAGAGCGCAAAAAGGGAAAGGGGAGTATTCGAGGGGCGGGGCCGGAGCCACTTTTCAAGGCTTTCTAGGAGGGTTAGCCAATCAAGAAAGAGATTACTCTTTAGTCACATCTCCTCCATACCAAGTGTTTCTCTAACCTTTTCCCCTCAACCCCGACAGACCCTTTAACCTCTTCTTTAGAGGATGCTGTTGGAGCGACTGGTAGAGAGATGGGGGAAGGCAAGGGAAACACTTTAAGAAGGAACAAGAATCTGACATTGGTGGGAAGGGACTCGAGACTATACTCTGGAGGGAAGGCCCTATCCTGATCTAGGTGAGAATGACTCCCTTGGTCTCCAAAGAGTTCATCTAAAGAATCCTAATCAGAGAATGGCAATCATCTGGTTTCTTAAGGAAACTGAGGCTCTAGCGTTACTTGACTAGTGAGGAACGGAGGCAGGACCCTGTGACCCAAGTACAATGCTTTTCCCACTAGGTTCAAGGATGGGGCCCCAGGAAGTCTGTGACACAGCTTCTCCTTAGACACCCACAGACCCTTCTACTACCAATGAGATTCCTCTCATTGAAAGCAGAGGTGCAGGGTCAGAGGGAAGAGGTTCCCATGATTCTATTAACGAAATTGGAATAGTTGATAGAAAGGATGAGGGGAGTATGAGTTCCCCGAGTGAAAAGAAGGGATCTGACATTCCCCATCCTCCTTTCTCTTTCACCCTTAGCTTTTGTCCCTCTCATGAAGGGGGCCTGATGGCTAGGACCTGTAGCTGCAAGTCACTTCCATCCTCTCATGGTCGGTTTCCTTGTCTGTAAATTGGGATCTTATTGGAATTAAAAACAGAGCATCATAATGGAGAGAGATCCACTCCCTCAAAGTCAGGATTTCCTGTTGATATCCAACCTGCCAAGTCCCTTAATTTCTTAGTGCTTGAATTAATTCTCTAACATAGGGGTTCTTAAACTGGGGTTCACAGATCTCCCTGGGACTAGTTGGAGGAAAAGCCATGCTCTCACCTATATGTGAAGATAAGACTCAAGTACTCAAAGCCAACACCCCTGATTATTTCCTCTCCCAACATCTATCTCAAAAGCAGGAGAAGCTCTCATTAAACCTTCAGAGATCAGAAAAACAAAAACCATGATTACCAAGCAGAAAGAGCTTTCAAGCAGTGTCTGAAGCAGGAGTAACACAGTTCCCTTCTCAAGCCCCCAACCAACCACAAGTACCTCACATCCTGAGCCTGATTCCAAAACATCCAGCTCCCCTGCAGTCCTGGTACCATCATATTCCCCCACTCCATGCACTGCCAACTGTGGGATCCATGGGCTCTCATTCTGAATCTCAGGTTCCTCCTCTATAAATAGGAGATAGCAATCCTTGCACCAATTTCCTTCCTAGATGTGATGGTTGAAAGATTAAAAGACTGAAAAGAGAAAGGCTCAGTCTTCCAGGCTTATCAGTGTATTAAACAATACCTGGCAATTGCCTGCCTAACCAGAAGGATCTTTCAAGCATGTGGGCCCAGACTCTGTGGTCTCAAATATACAGAAGTTGTCCTGCAGTTGGCAGAAACATTAAGGGGAAGAAAATTAGCTTCTCCTGCCCCCTATCCTTTTGGGAGATGGGTAAGGAAACTCAAGAAGCCCAGATGCAGGCTTCCTTTCTGTTCTAAATCAATAGAAAAGTAATAGGGACCAAATGGGAAGATGTGGGTAATCTTATGGGCTGATTTCCTAGAGAAGAAGCAATTCCCAATTGCTAATCAGGGATTGTGGAGGTTTCTAAGTGCTTCTTATCTTTGTGTTCTCTGAGCTTCTGAGAGTCTGGGCCATCCCAGGGACCCCTTCTCAGAATAAGGTGGTGATATTGATGTTGTTTTGAGCATTTTTAAATTTTTTTTAAATTTTAAAATTTTAAAAATTTGTTTTTGACATATATTTTTAAAACATTTTAAAAACATTTTTTAAAACATTGAGTTCTGGATTCTCTCTTTCCTTCTCACCATTCCCCTATCTATTGAGAAAGCAAGTAACATGGTATTAATTAGAATTTTTTTTTGTTTTGAGAAAAAAACACAAAGAAGTACTAAAAAAAAATCAGAAGTTACACAATAAAGGTGTTTTTTCTCATCTGAAATCTATTACCAGAAAGGAGATTCCCTTACATCATATCTCCACTCCCAGTGAGACTTTGCACCTAAAACCTAGAGGACACTCTAATTTGAAATCCATGGCAAGTCCTATTTTGGTCTCACTCCCTTTTCCCCCAAATCTCTCTGGATTTACCAACTTATTAAAAACAAGTTTTGAGGGAGAAGACATGGAAGGGGCAGTTTATGCAAGGGCTAGAAAGGTCAACCTGTTGGGTTAGAAAAGTAGAGCAAGGAACCCCAATTCGTAAAGGGGGGAAGACCAGTCCCAACTGTTTGCTAACCCTTCCATAACTCCTGTGGTGTTCAGACTCTTCTTCTGCTCCATTGGGAAAAGAAAATATGGTTCACTTTACATAAAGGCAAAGCTAGCATCCCAGAAGGTATTAAGAGACCAGCTCCACACTCTGATTACTCAGGATGATCCACTTCCTGTCATCCTGAATACATCTCAGTTGTGTGGATTTCTAACAAGACTGATATAGCCCATGTCCCTCTGTTAACCCCTCTCCTCTCAAATCAGATTAAGAAAAGAAAATGCTGAAAAGCTATAGGGAAACTCAAATTCTGCCCCATCTGTAGAAATGGGGGAACAAGAGCAAAAGCAATGGGGATCCCACACACCTTGCTCAAATACCTCTCCAACTCAGCTTTGGTGAGGGCAGAGTAGGGGGGCAGGATTATGGGGCCATCAAAGGGAGATCCTGGTACCAGCCCCCCCCCAGCCTTCAGCAGGTACTGTCCAGCAACTGCTTGGGAAGAACCTGAGTACCCCTGGCAGCACCAACCACAGTAGTGTGAGGTGAGGTGAGAAAGCCAGTCATCCAAATAGTTATCAAACATTTGGTAAATCCACATTCTCTGTTTCAGTTGCAGAAATGTATTAGGTATGTAATTTATGACAAGTTATTTTGTCTCTGCTAAGTTTTCTGATTTGTAAAGAGAAATAATAATGGTTGATGTAGTGAAGATCACATGATTATAAAAGTGCTTAGCATGAAGCAAATGCTATATGAATGCTCACTGTTTTATTGGATACAATTGCTTCACATTTGATAACTTTATATGGGTTTTTAGGTGTGACCAACATACAATGCCAATGTTGAAATAAATGATGTTTGTGTGTGTGTGTGTGTGTGTGTGTGTGTAAAGTAATTTGAAAGCAAATTCAACTACATTAAGGTTATCAAGACTGGGCTCCCCAGGACTAGGAGGATAGTGCTTAACCGAAAGAGAATCTTTTTCTCTTTCTTCCCCCTTCCCCCCTTCCTTGACTGCATAAAGGATACATGGATGGAGAGGTGAGAGAAGGAGAGAAGGAAAATATACTCAATTCAGTGAAATTTGTTACTTGAGGGGCAGCTAGGTGGCGCAGTGGTTAGAGCACCAGCCTTGAAGTCAGGAGGACCTGAGTTCAAATCTGGTCTCAGACACTTAACACTTCCTGGCTGTGTGACCCTGGGCAAGTCACTTAACCCCAATGGCCTCAGCAAAAAGCAAAAAAAAAAAAAGAAATTTGTTATTTGATATATGATAGTAAAAGCAATTTAAAGGAGCTTTAATCAAAACCTACTAAAAGGATATGCAAATTGTAATCTATTTTTTTACTGACAGTGTTAATAGAAGATTTAAGAGTTTAAGAACTCTAGGAAAACATAAAAACAATTGGATGCTACCTTAAAACCTCTGACAACACACAGTCTGCTTTTGTATTATCTGGAGTCAGACTTCTGGAGGCCCAATCAACAAAAACTAGCTCACAAAGAGAAATGGTTTGAGTGAATTGGGAAATAACTCTTAAAGCAATGTGTGTGTTAAAATTGCAAACTTGACTGTAAATTATATGAGACTCCTATTCATTTTTGTGATAGATCCTATTCCATCTCAGTTTTACAAATTGTCTTTTTTTTCTCCCTAAAACAAAAGGAAACTTATTTAAGGGAATAGGAGCCAGATCAGAAGCCTCCCTGAGAACTTCCAAAGCTACAATAGCTTGGGGACAAAATAAACTGAACAACTATAAAAGAAGGTGGAAAGTATATTTAGCCTTGCTAATCCTGTTTTATAAAGCCTTGTAAATGTAATTTAGGTAATTAGATATTTCCAGCTTTGCTAGAAAATTAAGAGGAAATTATAGCTAAGACTATTTAGCTATTACTTATGGAAATTCTAAAATTGTTAACTAAGTTATTTAGAGTTATTGTCAGCATGTTAAACCTAAAATTGGGAATTACTGTGTGTGGAACAAGAAAGATGAGGTGAAAGCCTTATCAGTTCACCTTCAAGTATAAGGATATTCAATACTTTTCCCTCCCTTCCACAGAGTGGTGGGAGGTATCAAAGAGCATAGCCCATAAAAGCACTGAGAATGGTTGAGGTTGGCAAAGCAAGCTCAACCCCTTGTCTGAGGTCTTTGTCAACTGCCCTTAATTTGTAAGCTTGCCATTTTTTTCTTGAAACTTTAAGGATAAGCAAAGCCATCTCTGAGAAATGAGCTAGTTGGCATGTATAGTTCCCAAACAAGAAATGTATTTACTAAGAATCTATAAGCTAGTTGAATGATTGGTCCTTGCAACCAGGATGAGTTTAAACTCAAGAAGAAGAAAAGAAAAACATGTTAAACAAAATTTCCTGTCTATATATGTGAGTCCTGGTAAGCTTTTTTATCTACTCTAAGCTGTGATTAGTAGAATTTGCTATTAGAGATAAAATCTCTTGAAACTGTAACTGATATTCTTTTGAGTTTTGGGTATGATTACCTCATGGTCATTAAATCAGTATCCCACCATTCTAAAGAAATGCCATAGGTTACTTAGAGGGATGCCTTCCTGAAATGTCACAGGTGGATGTCTTATCTGGGCAAGAGCTGGAAAGACAACCTTAGCCTCTGCTCATGGTCAGATCTTTCTGACTCAGTTTTCCAGTTCTGTTTCTTTCTTCCCCATCTGTTTATTCCTGAGTCTGGCTATGAGGTGGAATTATTACTGCATGATTGGTTGTTAAACTGGGATAAAGATGCTTTAGCCTGTCATGTATGTGCTGAAGCCTGAAGGACCAGGTTTGATAATATTACAATCATGTCCCTGCTTTTTCCTCTTATAGCAAATTTCTA
This sequence comes from Myrmecobius fasciatus, assembly GCA_023553655.1. NCBI lineage: Eukaryota > Metazoa > Chordata > Mammalia > Dasyuromorphia > Myrmecobiidae > Myrmecobius > Myrmecobius fasciatus. The sequence continues at coordinate 202,766 of JAJPUD010000666.1, forward strand.
AAATCAGAGCAAGTGGTCAGTAGAAACCATGAGCACAATACAAATTTGTAAGATCTTGCTATTTTCAGTCTGAAAATATGTAGTCATTATATCCTAAATAATTAGGTAAATGATTAGATATACATATACTTGTATGAAAATTGCATCCCTAAATTGATATACTGCTTATGGGACCTAACTGTTATTCTATGCTTATTGAAACAAAATCTGGAACATCTTGGTTTAGATCTTGTCACTCCCTGATCCTGCCTCAAAGAAACAACTTTCCTGAACACAAGTAGATTTTGTAGCTATTCAAGACCCTACTCCCACCTTGGGACCTCTCCTCAGAGGGCTAACAACTCATTGCCCTCACCAGAGTTTTAGAATTGAGGAAAGGCCCTTTAATCTTTTGTGAAACCTAGTTTCACTGGTCACAAGTTGGGGAAAACAAACAATCTGTTAGGTGTGGCCAGTATGCACTGAAATAAATTCTGGAGGAGCTGTTAACCCTTCCTCCAAGTCTTCTTCTGGGTAGGGTTCCCAGTTACTGTCCCTAGTAACCCCCATACTAACTCTACTTTTGATTATTCTCTTTTTTTTGCTCATTTGTGGCCCTGTATTTTTAATCTGCTTGTGAGCTTTGTTTCTTCCAGACACCAAGCCATGAACTTCCAACTACTTGCTCAACCTGAATATCACCTGCTACCTGATTCTGACATTCAGGACTCCCTGGATGCTGCTGCTGCCACTACTTTCAAGTCACATAACTCCCCTCCTCAGTCTGGACCCCACACTAGGCAGAGCCAGCTCTACACGTCTTATCAGCCCAAAACAGCTTAAGAAGATGAAACCTTTGTCCTACATGAATTTGGGTCTCAACTGCTTAAGGGGGGAATGATGGGGTACAGCTTCTAGGGAAATGTATCAATAACTCTGGGATACCCTGGCCTTAGGAATGCTATAGTAATATAGTTATATATTTATTCTCCTAGCTTCTAGGGAAATATTGCAATAACTCTGAGGCCCCTTGACTTTAGGACAAACATTGCTGACTATCAGATAAACAATCTGTCAATAACCCTAAGGTCTGATAGCCTTGGAGTGGTGACAACTGTGGGTTAGGAGTACTATAGTTCTACAAAGATTAGATGAACAATCTGTGGTCAGTGAAAGCAAAGTTCCTGAGATAATAGTGAATAGATCATTCTTCAAACCTATAAAAAAGGTTTTATGTAAGCCATAAAATTAGTAAATAAATAACATGAAACTCTCCAGCCTTATTGAGTCCTATGGAGGTCTCCCATGCCTCTAAATTTAAGAAGAATAGAACTGTCAAAATGCCTGAGACTGAGGCTGTGCTTTTCTTACCTGCTGTCAAAAAGTCCTCCTTGCTCTGACTATATCATGAGAGTGTAGGGAAACAAACAGAGGTTCCTCAGAAAGTCCCATCATGCTAGCTCAGAGAAGGAAGTGGTAGGGACTACAGTGGGGCTCCTGGGTGCTGCCAGAGAATAGGACCCAGGCTAGGGACCCCAAATATGTTGTGACACAGTTTCTCCTTAGACACCCAGAGACTCTTCCCTTGACATTGAAACCAATTGACATTGAAGCCTTGGGATCCCATTAAGCCAAAGGATGAGGCTAGAGAAAGTGGAGGAAAAGGCATAAGGCCCTCAAGGAAAAAGAAGACTTTTCCTATCTTCCTTCCTCTTTCCATCTTGCCTCTTGTTCCTCTCTTGAGGAGAACCTGAAGGCCAAGACCTACAGCTACAAATCACTTCCATTCTCAGATCTTCATCTGGGACTGATTAGGACCAAACTCAATCCTCTCCTGTTGGACAGCTCTTCTGTATTTGCAAGCAAGACTCAGATACCCAAGCCCAACACCCCTGACTGTTGCTTCTTTCAACATCTATCTCAAGGGCCAGATAATCCCTCCACACACTTTGGAGAAGACGGAGTAACTACAGCCATGATCATTAGGCAGAGGGAACTCCCAGAAGTGAATAGGGCATAACAGATACAGCTCCTTTCTCCTTTCCATCAATTCCAGCTACCTCACATCCTGGGCCTTATTCCAACCTCTCAACTCCTCCCCCAGAACTGATAATTTTTATATTTCACCACCCCCCCTGTCCTGCTAGCTGTGTGGCCCATGGGCAAGTCAAATCTCAGTTCTCTGTGAAAAGGAAATAAAAATCCTTGCACCAATCCCTTTTGTGGTTGTTATGGGTGAAAGATTTAACGGCTGCACACAAACATCAGTCTTCCAAGCTTATTGATACATTTAGCGATATCTGACAATGGCCCAACAAATTAGGAGGAGATCCCTTCCTCCCCTTGGGTTGCACCCCAAATACAGGGAGAAAGAGATTCTTATACATGAAAAACAATTCATCAAATGAAGCCAATTAGCTAAAAGGAAATAATATGACATTTTCTGATTTCTAACTGGAGGAAAGACTAAAACTTTCCAAGTTGGAAAGGGGAGAGCCAACAGGTGAAATTTCCTGAATTCTGAAAAAGAGGTGTCCCACGTCCCCTGAAAGTCTTTATACAATCAAAGGAATGTAGAAATAAATGTTTGATCAGTACATAGTCACTTTTCAGTTAAGACATATAGATTGCTTGAGGCATATAATTGTGGGAAAACTCTACATCAGTCTTTAGATCTGATCAGTTTTTGAGTAATTATAACTTAGGTCTTTAGGTAAGGGAGATGGTCTAGCATCCCAGTTATACAGTCAAACAATACGAAAAGGTCTTCTTCCAATTCCTATAATTAAAAATAAAAGTTTTCTTCCAAGTAAAAATTTGGATTAGATCCATAATTGAATAGAAAGGGAACTGGGCTAGCCCTGGAACTGACTAACTCTTGTCTGTTTACTTCACTCAGATTCCAGAATTAATCACTTACTGTCCTAATTCTCTCAGGTCTTCCTTTTGACAGATGGTGGAGTGTATAAACCAGTCCTCTAAGTCACTTATCTTTAAGTTAAATCCACCAGGATTTGGTGTATAAACGAAATTATCTAATTAATAATCAGATTTACCTATATTTCAAACTTATTAGAGGGCACACAATGGACTAATTTTGAGAAAGAAATGTACATATTACCAAGGTAACCTAGGAAATGTCAACATAAACATAAAACTCCATGAAATAAAAAGAACAGTAATGATCTTCACTATAAACTAAGATCAAGTGTCCTTCTATCCCAGTAACTCACTCCCTATTTCATTTAATTAGCTTATTTTGAACTCCAGATATCTCATGTAGCCCTCTGGTACCAGGAAGTATCTTCTCTTGGACATTCTGGAATAGGTCTCATTCTCAGAAGAGCTCTGAAGGATGCTCTGCCTCTCTGATTCCATATCACTTGTAGAAGGTTTCAGATGCTGCTGCTAAAATCTCTCAGTAACAAAACTTCATACAATTTAGTACAGTAACTTACATTTGTTTCTCCAATTCTGAAAATTCAGAGAATTTGAGGGTTTTTGGTATTTGTGTATATATATGATAAATATATGAAATATATGTAATATACACATATGAGAAAGTGCTTCCATAAAAGTCATGTTGCAAAAGAAAACATAGATCTCCACCCCACCGGGCGGCGCCGCCGGGAGTTGTGGTAGAGAAATAAAGTGTGTAAAATTTTCTGTATTCAGACACAATCAGTTCTTTCTCCGGGTACAGTTAGCACCCTTTTTTTTTATCATAAGTCCTTCGGAGTACTCTTGTATTATTATAGCAAAGTCATTCACAGCTGATCATCTCACAACATTGCTATTACCTTGTACATGGTACATTTCATTTTCCATGAGCTCATGGAGGATTTCCCAGACTTTTCTGAGAGCACTCTGCTCATCAGAGAAGTTCAGTTTTTATACACCACTTGCCATTTCTTTCTTTACCTCAATCCTGTACCTCATATAAGAATCTTAAAATATAAATAGATGAGGTCCTGATTTTTCTAATGAAATCTCCTATGTTTAAAAACTCTCGGGGCAGCTAGGTGGCACAGTGGTTAGAGCACCAGCCCTGAAGTCAGGAGGACCTGAGTTCAAATTTGGTCTCAGACACTTAACATTCCCTAGTTGTGTGACCCTGGGCAAGTCACTTAACCCCAATTGCCTCAGCAAAAAGGAAAAAAAAAACAAGAACAAAAAAAAACTCTCAAACATAGAACTTTAAATTGGAAAAGTGAGGGTTGTTTGGAGGGAAGTATTTTGCAAACTTCAACTCCCTGGAGAAATGGGAGTTGGTCATATGGACTATTTGTGGCGTTCTGGGCTAGTATTGGTCTGATCCACCAAAGCTGGACACAGTGTACCATGATTTCAACATTGTGATGACATTTTGGTTCTCTTCAAGAATGAAGGTCTATCAATTTTCAGATGATGAAATTAAAACCATCTCTAGTCATATGAAAAGTTGCTCCAAATCACTATTGATCAGAGAAATGCAAATTAAGACAACTCTGAGGTACCACTATACACATGTCAGATTGGCTAAAATGACAGGAAAAGATAACGATGAATGTTGGAGGGGATGTGGGAAAACTGGGACACTAATACATTGTTGGTGGAACTGTGAACGGATCCAACCATTCTGGAGAGCAATTTGGAACTATGCTCAAAAAGTTGTCAAACTGTGCATACCCTTTGACCCAGCAGTGTTTCTATTGGGCCTATATCCCAAAGAGATCTTAGAGGAGGGAAAGGGACCCACCTGTGCAAGAATGTTTGTGGCAGCCCTTTTTGTGGTGGCTAAAAACTGGAAACTGGAGGGATGCCCATTAATTGGAGAGTGGCTGAATAAATTATGGTATATGAATGTTATGGAATATTATTGCTCTGTAAAAAATGACCAGCAGGACGATTTCAGAGAGGCCTGGAGGGACTTGCATGAACTGATGCTGAGTGAAACGAGCAGAACCAGGAGATCATCATACACAGCAACAACAGTATTACATGATGATCAATTCTAATGGACATGGCTCTCTGCAACAAAGAATTGTCTCAAACCAGTTCCAATTGTTCACTGAAGAAAACCACATACACCCAGAGAGAGGGATGTGAAATGTGGACCACAACATAACATTTTCATGATCTCTATTGACATTTGCTTGCATTGTGTTGCCTTTCTCTGATTCTTTTTTTTTTGTAGATAGGATTTTTCTTGCATAACTTCTCAAGCATTTCAACATTATTAACATGTAGTGGACTTCCTGCCATCTAGGGGAGGGGAGGGGACTGGGGGTAAAATTTGTAATGGAAAGCTTTGTAAAGATCAATGTTAGGGAACTACCCATACATATGTTATACAAATAAAAAGCTTTAATAAAAAAAAAAAAGAATGAAGGTCTATGACCAACCAAGGAAGGAGGTACCAAAGACTTGAATCTCAAATTTCTGTCCCACTAACTGGGTCTATCCTAAGTGAGACAAAGCAGCCACAGGGAGTCTGGGAAGCCACTCACCCTTATCTCCTTGATGTTTCCCAAGTCAGGACTATTGGACTGGTCCTAGTCATCTTTTCCCTCGGACAAATAACCAAATGTTCTCTCTGAAAAAGGCATTGGGTGATCTGACCTGGTTCTGCCCAGCCTACTCAGAATGTCTGCTGGAGGTTCTCTAATACCTGAACAACCTTCTGATCATTATTCAGACCTGAGATCTGGGGTCCCTGCCCACTATCCCACTTTCACTTAGGGTTCTAGTTAACTGTCTTTGCCTCTGTCAAATCTCTCCCTGTTCAAGATTTTCCAGCATTTGGGGGGAAGGAACTAACAGCTATAGGCCAGGCACTGGCAACTGTGTATGGACAGGACAACTCTGAGGAAAGCCTTCATTCCCAAAAGTACTTCAGCCCATGGACAAATACACAGAAATTAAAATTTACTCAATTCCAAGTTTGGGGATGTTGAGGGGGAAAGGAAAGTTGGGTATATTTAGAATGCTTCTGGAATATTCTAAAATCTTATTAAATAAATTAGTAAATAATTCCTGAGGCAGGGGGATAAACACATCAGCAGTCCCAGGGAAAGAGATGGAGGGTACCAGCAGGTTCATCACAGTTTTTGGGAAGCAGGGTTCTATTTCTACCTAGGCAGGGGCTACATGGCCCCAAAAGTTGACACTCTTGTTGACACTCCTGGCAGAAACACTAAAGACAATAAATTTAGCTCCTTCTAGCAGGAGTCAAAGGACAAAGGTGCTTGAGTAGCACAGATGTATGGTCCCTTCCTGATCTAAATCCTTAGAGAAGCAACTGGGACCAAGATGATGGGTATCATAAACTGATTTCCTAGAGAAGAGGGAAATAGGATGTTTATGAGATCAACTGGATATTATTTGAAAGAGAAATGACTAGGATAGGGATAACTTGCCCCTGTCCCACAGCTTCTCCTGTTCCTTTTCTTTCTTTCTTTTTTTTATTAAAGTCTTATTTACAGAATAAATGAGCAATTTTTCAACATTGGCTTTTGCAAAACTTTCTGTTCCAAATTTTTCCCTCTTTCCCCCACCCTCTCCCCTAGATGACAGATAGTCTAATACATGTTAAATATGTGAAAATATATACCTTCCCCCTTTTCTAATGGATCCTTTTCAGCCTGATCTCTTTCTGTACCATAAGGCTGGGGTGGAGTTGACTGTGTGAGCCCATCATTCATTATAGAAAATCTGATCCTCTGAAAAGAAGATTCCCTTCTGCACTCTCCACTCTACTTTGTCTCGTTCTTTTCCATCTCAACACAAGGAAGTTGTGGCAAGTGATAATATAGTAGAAAGTTGGCTCTTGATAAAAAGATTGTTAGGACTCATGGGAGTTGAGTCTGTTTTACCTTTGTACTTCTAGGAGTGCCCTCTGCTGGCTGATCATGGTTTTTGTTTTTGTTTTTTCTTTTTCTATTTCTTTTTTTGCTTTGTGTTTCTCTAACCTTTCCCAGATTTATGGAATGTTTTTCTTATTCTTGAAATAGATCATAGGAGAAAGAATAGATGGGTGTGTTGGGCTTGGACACCTGAGTCTCACCTGCAAATACAGAGGGGCTGTCCTACAAGAGAAGATTTAGCCTGATCCCGCTCAGCTCCAGAGACAGAACTAGCAGGAATTGGGGAAAGGTGTAGAGGGAACTGTCCAATTCAATGGTGGGAGCTGTCCAAAAGTGAAATCAATTGATTCCTTAAGAAGTGAATTTCCCGTTCTTGGAGAACCTCAAAGGTAACCTAGATGACCACTTTGGGAGAAAGTTTCAGATAAAGATTTTATTTAAATAAATGTATGAGATCCCTTTCAAATGGAGATTTGAGTATTCTGTCAGTAGATAGGGACAGGAACAATCTATAATGATAGTATATACATAGAGGATTCCTACCCACCCCCATATTAAATCTATATAGTATTAGAGCAGAGGTTTTCAAACTGATTTGTGTCGGAGATCCCCTAGGCATTCTGGTGAAGCTCTTCTTTTAAAAATGTGGTTCTTTTTAAAGTAGAAAAAAGTTGTATATTTGATGTCATTTCTTTTTTTCCTCTCCAAATTCATATATTCCTTCAAATCTATACATTAACCCTAAGGAGATCTGTGAACCCCTATCTTAAAGAGTTACCTTAATCACTGAGAAGTTAGGGGACTTAGGAGGTCGGATTTGAAGTTAGCTTTTCTTGACAGTCAGGGAGTGGATCTTTATCCACCATATTGCTCTGATTTTTTTTTTTTTTAATTCTCTTAGAATCCCGATTTACAGATAGAAACTGAGGATCAGAGAATGGAAGTGACTTACAACTGTAGCTTCTGACCTTCAGGTCATCCTCGAGAAAGGAACAAGAGCTAAAGGAAACAAGATGGTGACCCTCTCTGACTGACCTGGAGTCCTCATTAGGGTCACTGCCACTCCCTCCTTTTACATTGTGTCAGATCATTCCCTTGATGACGAGAAAGCAAAAGTACAAGCTTATTCCATTAAACCACAGGCACTAGAGGGTGCCACAGTGCTTATTACCATGGATTTTCAATCGGGAAAAGTCTCAGATGCTAAACTAGCTTTCTGACCCTGGACAAGATTCTTAAGTTCTGCCTGCCTCAGTTTCCTGAGGTATTTATATACTATATTTGATAATAGCCTAGAGCTGTGAAGATCAAGGGAGATAATATTTGGAAAGTACTTAGCAAATTTTACAGAGTTATATATCAATGTTATTTTGATCCTCACAACAACCACATAAAGGAAGCTTGAATAGCATGCCCACATAAATAATTGGGGGGGGGGGACAGCTAAGTGGTGCAGTGGATAGAGCACCAGCCCTGAAGTCAGGAAGACCTGAGTTCAAATCTGGCCTCGGACACAACACTTCCTAGCTGTGTGACCTTGGGTAACTCACAACTCCAAATGCCTCAGCAAAAATAATAATAATAATAATAATAATTAGGACGGGTCTCATCTGAGCTCTCCCTGAAACCCTTCCTAATATTTTAAAATGACCCTAAAGTAATCCTAGAGCAGCAGAACCTACAAAAAAGTCAAAGTGAAACAATTTTCCAGCTGAAGAAAATTCAGCAGCTTAGCAGGAAAGGTCTATTGCAGTCCAGCACAGGCTGTACCAGCCTGTATCTAGCCCTAGCAAACCAGGGACAGGCCTTGGGAGCCATTGAATCAGCAGAGGCTGCTTCCAGAGCTCTCAGTCCACAGACAATAAGTGAGGTCAAACAACTGGATAGAAGGACAGAAGGACAGAAGGATTATGGGGTCTCTTTGCTAACTCCAAGGCAGGACCCTGTTGCTTTACCTATACCTGGAAACAGGTTGTAATCCTTGATGACATACCCAAGGAGATGAAAAGCACTAGTACCCCAGAGCTTCCAGCCACAACGGAGCAGAGACATTCCTCACAGTTCTGGGACCAAAAAAAAAAAGTGTTTGTGTCACTCACAAACCAGAGCACAGGGTAGTACAGTAGTAAAAATCTCTCCTTAGATAATATTACATAGGAAAAACCAAAAACTTTCAGGACCCTAGAAGTAGTTCTGAAAACAGGTATGTAAAATCCCTAAAGCTTAAGACAATTCTCCCTCTACCCTGAGAGCAGAGTCTATTTTAACTAAGAATTAAAAGTCACTTGTCATAGACTGGGAAAATGAGTAAAAAAGAGAAAAAGATTCTTATCATAGAAAGTTACTATGGTGACAAGGAATATCAAAACACACATTTTGAAGAACTTTAACAAAGTCAAAGCTCTTACATCTAAAGCCTCCAAGAAAAATAAGAATTGGTCCCAAGCCATGGAAGAGCTCAAGAA